>OV651829.1:11552137-11752137 GCA_927349885.1 Psylliodes chrysocephalus
TTTCATAATAATGTTGATTTGTAAATAAAATTAGTTAATAATTAAATAATTATTAAGTATTATATTAGGTATTGTAAAATAAAACAAATAATAAATATTAATAAACTATTTCGATCAAATAACAAATTACTCTTATTGCATATGCTCTGCATATTTTTCAATTTATTACGCATATATTGAAGTATTTTGCGGCATATATATGCGCATATTTAACTACTTTTGGGTGCATATATTCCTAGGTCTATAGATAACTATGTGATTACATTGGCATATTCACAATATAAGCACTATAATCACATTCTAAAGTGAGTAAATGGAGATAAAAGTTTGAGAAAAATTTGAAAATAGTCACTTACTTGTCAAATAAGTGTCTAGTTTTGTAATAATGTGCATTATTTTAAGAAATAGGCAACTTTGGCATGCATAATAATGATTTTAAAATAATATACGAAGACCAGTGTTGTTTTGAGATTTTGTTGGTTAGACAACCCTGACATTAAACCACTCTATTATCCTTTTAGCCATCTATCCATCTATTGAAGTACATCGTAATTGCAATGTCCACTCTAAAATCTCTAAACTCAAGAATATCTGAAACCAAACAAATAAAGGCGCAGAGATATTACTTTTTTAAATTCTTAAAAATATCCTTATATTTTCTTGTAATAAAAATAATAGAAGGTACAGTGTTTTGAATTAAATAAATATTTCCAGAGTTTTTCAGGTAAAAATATATTTGACAAATTATCAAATTGACAATACAATGTGAAATAAGAAAATATAATAACACAGAGTCACAAAAATAAAGCTTGAGTTTTTCCTGTACTTCCAACAAAGTAAAGCGCCTGTGGCGTTTAAAACATGAAAATTTCGAACTTAAGCTGCAGTCAATTAAATTTCAAAATCTAAAATCGAATATTTTGCTACTAATATAATATTGTTACGCAGCACCCTGCAGTAACCTGCGGCTATCATAGGAAACGTACAGATAAAAAAAGAAGTGGAATGTTACTCATAAGTAAAAGAATAGAGAGAGAGAGATATGCTTTATTGTCGTAAAAAAAATTTACAAAAATTTTATAGACAAAGCGTGTAACTTAAATACTAAACATATTATAAAAATAACTAAACAGCAGAAAAGACAAACAGACAAAATAGGAATAACAATTGATGTTGATCTTCCGAAGCATAAGGACGTGTAAAGACATAGGAATAAATCTAGTCAAATTGGTGAAAATTTCAGTCATCGAGCACAGATATATCAAACATTACAGCGAAGTGGTAATCAAGTAGTGATTAGAATAGTTATTTCGCAGTAGCATTAAATTTATATAGTAGAAAATATCCAACTAACCTAAAAGTCGATTAAACCACATGGACGTGGAGGACCCGCCGCCCGACCCGGGCGGTGGCGGTAATGAAAATAATATACATAATGGAACTCAAAATAACCTAAACGAAGTGAAAAAGATAAACACCTTTTTAGACAACCTAGAATACTCTATTTACGACTCCGGTCCATTCAATGTAATGGTGGAGCACAGTGACAAAAACGTGGGTAACTTGCATCCAGTGGAATTTGGGAAAGTTCTATACAATTCAGGAATTAAAGGTATTAAAAATATAGAAAAGAAAGGAAGAAATAGAGTTTGTGTGTCGTTCCGACTTCCAAAGGATGCCAATGATTTCAAGAAAAGTGACCAGATTGTAAAAATGGGGTATAAAACCTTTATACCAGCAACCTTAGTATCTTGTAAGGGAGTAGTGAAAGGAGTGGGTAGTAGTATGATAGAAAAAGAGGTGATAGATAGAGCCAATGAGGAATCAGGAGGAATGTATAAAGTAGCAGAAGTTCGCCGTTTAAATAGAAGAGTACAAGATAAAGAATCGCTAGAAATAAAATATATCCCAACAGGATCCTATATATTCACCTTTATAGGAAAAAACTTCCCAAGGTATGTGTCCATATACAATAACAGACTAACAGTAGCCACCTATATTAGACCAATTACTCTTTGCTTTAACTGTTATAGATTTAACCATACAGCCAAACAATGTAATAGCAAAGCAAGATGTGAAAAATGTGGAAAAGAGGATCACAATAAAGATAAATGTACTGAACATAATAATAAAATATGCCTTTATTGTAGGAAAGACCATCTAGTTTCTGAACAATTAAAAAACATAGAAGAATGTGAAGAACTAACAAGGCAAAGAAGAATAAATGAGATAATGAGCTTCCAAAACTTATCATATTTTGACGCCGCCAAACAACTACCTAGAAAAAATACTGATAAAGTGAATGACAATCCCGATATTGACAGAAATAGAAGAAACTTCCCAGCCCTGCCTAATAAAAATCCCGATAATGAAATAATCACGGTAAATCAGAGAAGTAAGACCATTCATAATAATATAACGCCCACAAAATCTTATAGAGGTTACCAAAAATAAAAGAAGATGTCCGAATAGTCCAGGATACGATAGTGTGGCTCATAAGGAATGCCTCATGGGTTCCCCCTTGTACCCATTGTCACCAATAGTTAATATTAGGCCAATAAATACAAACAGTTCACCAAAATCAAACACAGGTAACAGTAGTCCTAGTCAAATAAATGTTATTGATATTAATGAATTAGACTTGAATGAATATCTATCAGATTTAAGTATACCTTTAGATGCTTTGATAACAATGTCTCAAACAATAAATGGTAACTTACAAAAAAGGGGAATTTCCCCATCACTAAATGCGAACGATAATATTGAATCAAATTTAAGTAACAACTCTCAATTGGAGAAAAAAAACACCATTACGGAATCCCCAGTCATAATGACGGAGGAGGAAGAATGGTAAAGCATAAACATAAGTAGTTTAAGTAAGTTTGTATATGTTTCTTTTTTCTCAAGTGTCAAAATTCATTATTTTACAGTGGAATATAAGAAGTGTAAGATCTAACAATATAAACCTTGAATATTTAATTAACAGGGAGGAACCAAACGTTATTTTGCTACAAGAAACATATTTAAAGAATTCCATGATTTGGAACATTAAAGAATATAATATATATAGGAAAGATATTACAGAGGGACACAATGGAATTGCAATTTTGGTTAAAAATAATATTAATGCGAAAGCATATGATTTAAACTTAAGGAATAAACCATATGGTGTACTTATTCAAGCGATTGCAATAAATAATATTCTAGTTATTAACATATACAATCCTATAAATACAAAGTTAAAAAGACAATTTTTGAGGGACTTAAGCGAAGAAACAGTAAAATTTGATCATATAATTTTTGCAGGGGATTTCAATTCAAAAAATCTAATTTTTGGTAATAACCGCAACGATAGTAACGGTAATATGTTGGTAGATACTTTACTAGACGCGGGATTTAACTGTTTAAATGATGGCAGAGCAACAAGAATAAGCTTGCCAGGGCAAAATAAAAGTGTCACAGACATATCATTTTGTACCACTAGGTTAGGTTTACTGGGGGAATGGGATATACATCCGTTAGATAAAGGGGATAGTGACCATTTTCCTATTATGATGAAATTTAATATCAGTACAAAAAACGTATACAACAATTTTAATAATCATGAAATTCAGGGGAAAAAATATAATACAAAAAAAATCAATTGGAACGAATATTTTATAGTGTGCCAACAAATCGATTCTCAAACTAAAAGTAAGGAATACGAGGATATTATGGGTATAATCAAACAGGCTTATGACGTTGTAGTTCCGACAAAACAGCACAATCCTGTAGCAAAAAAAAATAATAGTAAAAAGAGGACAATTAATAAATGGTGGGATAGAGATTGTGAGAAAATATTGGGGGAGAGAAAAGAAGCAATTCAAACATATATGAGGGACAGTAACAATAGTAATTATATTAATATGAAACATAAAGTAGCACAAACCAAAAAAATATTTAAACAAAAAAAAAAGGCAAGTTTTATCGAATTTTACTCTACACTCAACAGAGACAGTAACTTATCATATGTGTGGAAAGTTGTGAAAGGGTTTGGAAGAAACAAGAACATCAAAGGAAAAACTGATTTCATTAGGAGTAATTTAGATAACTTCTTAAAGATAGTCACCCCGCCGGAAATTCCAATAGAAATGGACACCATAATGTCAAAAGAAACGGGATGGGATAAATTCACAGTCAATGAGCTTAATGTAGTGCTAAATGCAAGAAAAAGGGATACAATGCCGGGTGCGGATGCTATAGTATATTCTTTAATAAGGGGATTACCTTTCGGTATTAAAGTCAATTTAATTAAGGTGTTTAATGAGTTTTTAGCAGGTAAGGAACTCCCAAAGGAATGGAACACTCAAATAATATGTCCTTTCCTAAAACCACTTAAAGATCCACAACAATTAAATAGTTACAGATTCATTTCACTACAGTCGTGTGTCCTAAAAATCGTAGAGAATTTAATAAAAAATAGGATTGAACATAAACTAGAATCAGAACAAATATTAAGTAAGAAGCAGTCAGGGTTTCGAAAGGGTAGGGGAATCATGGACAATTTAGTATATTTGCAAACTATAATATTCCAGGCCTTTCAAAAGAATAAAAAAGTAGTAGCAGTATTTTTAGATGTTAGGGCAGCATACGATAATGTAAGCATCCCAATATTAATGAATAAACTCGCAAAGATTAATATTCCACAACCTTTTATAGAATTTCTTAGGAAAATATTTACCAATAGGAAAGTAATCATCAGGGATAATGTAACAGGGTCATGTTCCACATCAGGATACACTAGTAAAGGTATCCCACAAGGATCAGTACTTAGTCCAATTTTATATTCAGTATATACTAATGACATATACAAACAAACAGTGGGAAGGGTAGATTTATTGAGTTTCGCGGACGATATGATGGTACTAGCGGAAGGGCATAAACTCGAAAAAATATGTCGGGGTATCAACGAAACATTAGATAACATAAGAAACTGGTTAGGGATACATGGCCTTGAGATCTCTGCTCAAAAATCTAAGGCGATAATTTTTCAAAAAAGGAAAAATAACCGATTTCTACCTAGTATTGAATATAATCATGAAATCATACCATACGTACCTACCGTTAAGTATTTAGGGGTTATGCTAGATGAAAAAATGAAGTTAAATGCGCACATTGATAATATAGTATCCAAAGCCCAAAAAGGAATTGATGTAATGAAATCAGTTGCAAACTATTGGTGGGGAGCAGATTCAAAAATTTTAACTATGATTTATAAAGGTATAGTTAGGTCACATCTGGATTATGGTACAATGTTAATTTTTAATACAGTAAAAAGAAACATATACAAACTCGATAAAGTTCAATTTAAAGCATTGAGGGTTATTCTAGGAGCGATGAGGAGTACCCCAACAGTTTCCTTGTTAGCTGAGACTTGCGAATTACCATTACATCGAAGGAGAATTTGGTTAGCTGAAAAATTCATTATTAAACATATTTCTCAGAATAAAAGCATTATCATGGAAAAATTATTAAATATCTATAGTCTTCAACATCAAATCATTAGCACCACGAACTTTCCAATATTGGAAGGACTGGATAGGGTATTAGTATATCACAATAAAATTAGAAAATATGATAATCTACCATGCTTTACAATTGGGTACAGAGGGTGGTTCACAGAGGTATCCTGGGTCGATTTGGGGCTTCAAAAAAAGAATTTAAACAATCAAAAGGAATTCAAGGAAATAATCAAAGAAAAATGGAACAAATATCATGTAGTTTTCACAGACGGTTCCAAAGACAAGCAAACAGAAAGAACAGGTTTTGGGGTTTATTGCGAAAATGAAGGAACGAAAATAAGCGTAAGAATAGCGGACGAGGCTAGTATCTGTACAGCAGAAGTATTGGCTATACTAGTAGCAATCAAAAAAACAACAGAAATGGGCAGTGCTAATACACTCATACTATCTGATTCAAAAAGTGCGCTACAAAAAATAGCTCGAATGGGTCTAAATGGACAGTCAGAGTATCCAGAAATAATGGTCAGAGAATCATTGATGGAAGCTAAAGCAAATGGTTTAAACATCAAATTGGGATGGATACCAAGTCACACAAATATTATAGGGAACAATGAAGCAGATAGCTTAGCAAAACAAAGCCTGACTAAAAGTAATATTAACTTTAGGATGGTAGACTACAGAGAAATATTAGCTAAAATAAAGGCAAATAATAGAGAAGAATGGGAAGAAGAATGGACAGAATTATGTAAAATTAAAGGAAGGCATTACCATGGTATAGTAGGAAAGTTACCCCACAAGTCTTGGTTTAACGAGATCAAAGTAAGCAGAAACACAGCTACGACAGTAAATAGACTAAGGTTAGGACATTGTGCTACACCAGAACACCTCCACCGAATAGGAATCTATGACTCTCCAAACTGCAGCTGTGGTAAAATAGGTAGTATCCGACATATCCTGTTGGAATGCTCCAATAACCAACATAGTTGTGATAGGTTATACGAACTAATGCTTAAAAATTGCATGAAAAGTGAAATGGCTTTATGTGTAGAAGATATGCTTAGAAATCCCTCCGCTTTTAGTGCTTCGCTTTTGTGTAAATTCCTGAAGGAATGCAATATTATAATTTGAATTGTTTCAGAACTCTGGAAGAAGTGTTGTCTTAGAGACAGATGCGTGAGAGCGCAGCTTGTTCCATAAACAAATAACATTTACAAATGGTGCTGGGTAAATAATTCAGAAGAGTTAAGCCCAAACAAAGAAAAAAGAAGAAGAAGAAGAAGGAATAACAATTGCAATGGATATGCAATATCCGTCATTATAATTATTCTAATTTAATTTTTAAATTTAAATTTAATTATTTAATTAATGCCATTGTATGTGGAACTCAAATGTCTAAGGTACGTTATAAAATTCTGCTACTGTGTAATATGGTCTTTCTAGAAGAAAAGCTTTAGCCAGTCTTCGGAACTTATCGTATGTATTTATAGATTTTAATTGCATCGGAAGGTTATTATACAATTTTTTGGCATTGTAGGTAATGGAATGTTTTAATAGGTCAGAAGTGGGCATTGTTAAATAAACATCAGTCTCTAAATTTCTTGTAGGATATCTACGAGTCGGTCTTTCGGATAAATTTTGAATGTGCTTGCGAACTAAGCAGACGGATTCGAAAATAAATAGAGCAGGAAGGGTTAGAATTTTGAAATTTTTGAAGTAATTTTCGCAATGTGTCTTACTACTTAAACCAAATACATAGCGGATTGCTCTTTTTTGCAGTTTAAAAATAGATTCGAAAAGGTATAAGCTACAAGAACCCCAGAAAGGTAAACCATAGCGAAGGTGAGATTCGAATAAGGAAAAGTAGGTTATTAATGCAGTAGAAGGAGTCAGCTCTTTAGAAACCGATTTAATGGCAAAACATGCGGAGGATAATTTTTTTGCTAAGGTATCTATATGAGCAGACCATTTTAGAGAATCGTCTATATAAAGACCTAAAAACTTGATTGAAGTCACCGTTTGGATCAGATTATTGTTTAAAGTTATAGGTTGTAAAGTACCTCTGTAAGACAATGCTACAGTTTTACTGGTGTTGAAACAAAGTCCATTCGAATCAGACCAGTACTTAATAGTCACTAGATCTTCACTTATGATAGATTGTAATGTCTGCATGTTAGAATTATTCCAGGTTACACTGGTGTCATCAGCAAATAAAGTAATTCTACCACTTATTCTTAAGTCTGTGATGTCGTTGATGAATAATAAAAACAAAATTGGACCTAATACTGATCCTTGAGGTACTCCACTGCTTATTGCTAGATTTGTAGAATCCTCACCATTCGCCTGCACCTGTTGATTTCTATTTTCTAGGTAAGTTTTAAACCATTGTAAAGGAGAACCTCGTATGCCATAAATTTGTAACTTATTAATTAACATATCATGATTTACACAATCGAAGGCCTTTGCGAAGTCACAAAATACTGAAGCGGTGAAAAGTTTGTCATTCCAGAAATGTCATTACCCGTCAAGAACATTCTAGATAACAGATCGAGAAGGTTCGAGAAGGACAAGCAAGCTATACAAGTCGACGATCTGACGTCAGAGTTTTAGTTTTATGATAGACGTTACATGTTAATGTTATCAGTTGTATCGTTATTGTTAAAGTTGAATTGAGTTATTGTAAAGTTGAATTGAAATAAATTGTAATACCAAAAACCAGTATAACAATATATAAAAAAGTATACCTACCAATTTAAAAATTATTATCTTGATTAAAAAAAAAAATTGTATATTTAGATAGTAATCGGGAAAGGGAAATAAATGAAGAAAAATTAAAAAAGAAAATTACTATTAATTTTTTTTTTATTATTTAAACAATTTAAATTTTTATACATATTAAATATTTTCTTTGATTTTATTTATTTTAATAATAGGTGGATTATTGAAACAACTGTTTGCGCTGTATTGTGAACATGCTACAACTACAGTATAAGCCCCTTTTCCAACTTACACAAGCAGCTCAATATCCATTTTTACAATTACAAAGTAACGTTTGTAATAGATTTTCCAGAGCTAGTAATTGTTTGATTTTTACTGGGATGAACATGTTATTGGATGAATTCTCCTTCTCCTGAATACTGAATATAAAATAATAATGATTCCTCTCGGGTTCTTGTATATATACCCGATTTAATGACTTTTTGTTACGTCAATTTGTCGTAGCTCCGTTAAAATAAATTTGGGTGGATAAAAAAGGGTGGCAAATTTGTTATGAGTCTTGAGAACTTCTCGAAATTTTGTATCAAAATATTGTCGAAGATCCTCAAAAATAGAAAGCTAAGCGGGTTAAGTATTTTAATTAGTATTACTTCGTGAAAATAAATATTTTTATGGAGGTTTTTTGATCGAATTCAATTCTCATGGGATAACTTTTTATCTTTTCTGTAAAATTAGAGACACCGCGAGGAGAAATATTGTTTTTATTTATTAAACATCATAGATAGGATTTATCTAAAAGATTTTTCGTTGATGTATAAATTTGAATTTAATAAGAATGCAACTTTTCTTTAATAAAATTGAATTAATAAATTGTGAAGGTACCTGGGTGAGGTAGGTTAGAAAAGTGGCATTCCACAATTTGTTGGATAACATTTCTTAAGACTTTGATTGGTAATCTTTGGCATTCCCTGGTATTAAATTGCAATTGGAGCAACTGCAATCTTCTGTTTCGATTTCGTCGGCTAGGTCATCATCAGTATAGTAATAGTTGATTTTGTGGTTGATGGTAACGATGTGTATTGGTAGAGGTTTTTATTCATCATCAGATAGGTATTACCAGGAATTATACTTAGTTGTGGAATTTAGGATAGGAATTGAATAAGGGTGATAATATGAAAAGTTTTCTGGAAAACTATGGGAAAATGGAGAGCGAAAACATCGAAATATTGAGCAGATACATTTTTATAATTTCATAGTACTTGTAAGTATCGTTGACTGAATTTGTAAAAAGAAGTTCGTCTATGGAATGGTACTTAAAAACATTTTTTAAAATTGATTAAATCTATTCGGGTTTTATTATGCTAGGATGTAAGCTACTAATTTTGAATGTTAATACCTAATTTTACATTAGATACCTACCTAGATTTAGAAAAGATCGCTTTATTTTTCAACAAGGACAATTTTAATTCTATTTACAAACTGTAGTAAAACGTAAAACAATAGATACTTAAAATAATTAGCTATTTAGTATTAAAAGAATAATTTTATTGCGAAATACTCGAGTTAGTCAATTACGGTTATAATAACAAGACCGATTAAGGAAATAGACAATTTCCTTCTTCATATATGGATGGAGTTGGTCATGACCCGTTGACAGCTTACACATACTTTTAATTAATTAAAAATTTATGAGCTTTTAATGTTTATTACTTTTATCTTAACCAGAATCGGTCATTAAATCCTCAATTACGGTTAATTAATTGTTAATTTTGAGCGAAAATAATGGCCAGTAATAACTAAATAGTAAATATAGGTACCTAGTATTGAATCTGAAAAGGCTGTCAATCGCCTAAGACGTGGTAACATTTAAGTTTTTGATTCCACCTAGTTTTATAACTGGGTACCACAATCAACCTTTAAACTTCCTTTGAATAATATTTTATCAGCTGCTACGCATGGCGCTCCTTCTATGGCCGGGATACACAGAGGCTTCATAGTAAACTTAAAAAATGAAGTTCCAGATGTGATTGCCATACATTGCGTCATTCATCGCCGGCATTTGGTTACAAAAAATCTAAGTGAACGTCTGCAATATATCATCAAAGCAGTTAATAAAATCGGAAGCAACTCACTGAATGACTATACAGGGTGTAATTGAAATAGTATAAAAAAATTCGGGAGGTGATAGTACTCCTAAAACTAGTAAAAAAGTTGCTATAACTTGTAACGTGATGTTATTATTTTATAAATGTTTGTAGTGTTTTAAGCTCTACAATTTGGGAAGTGGGTCAGGTTATTAAACAACTCATATGACTTTGAAAGAGAATATTGGACGCCACTATATTTAAAACTTTCTAGACTTAACAATCGATCAATGATGAAAATATAGGAAACCACTGATCTTTATGATATTATAATTAAATAAGGTAGCGACAAATTCTAATTCACAGAGACTTAATTATTCAAATTTAAATGATTTATTGAGACTTATCTGAGGTATACAGGAAACAGGTAACAGGTAACTGTAGAGGCCTTCTTTACAAGATAGTGTTAAATCTTGTTGCAAACTTCTTAATGTATTCTACTTTCTTCTCAACAAGCAGCTTGTAAGTTCTTTTAAAATTCAGGTAGAGACAGCTACTATTGAATTCTCGATATAGTTTCTATCGAACCATCTAAATCAATTCTTCAAGATTTCTTTAAGACATAAGACTTCTTTAAGATTTTCAGACCATCTATATACAGCAAGGCTTATTATATTCAGATGGCCATTAAAATAATTTAAGGTAACTAGTAAATTGGATGTCTAAGATAATAGATAAATAAAATTCTATAATCAACTAGCTCGAGACAGGAGATAAATCGCAATGACAACCCGAGTTTTGACACAAGGCATAAACGACAGTTGACCTTTGTGTAGAGATGTTGGTTTCAAAATAACGAGAACGGGTCTGGGTCAAATAACGAAAACGGATTCAACCGTTACAAACTATGGGTCGTTAAATGCATATCAAGGGATTTAGGGGAGTCAAAAGGGAAAACTTGGAAGTTGTTTTTTTTTGATATTGTAAGCTTAAAAATCACGATAAAACTTCGAAAAAAATCACTGCTGACATAAAATTTACTGCTGAATCCAATGGTAATATCGAAAAATTACTTATTTAATCATAAAGGGTAGTTCTTGCAAGGGTAAGGGGTCGATTTATGATTAACTTTTTAGGGGTTGATTTTTTTACAACATGGGTCTATTTTTAAAAATTACTACCTTTTTTCCATAAAAAAGGTACTCCTATTGCAAGTCGCTTAAAGCAATGGTTTTCGAGAAAATTGAAGGCAAACATTTTACTGAGCCCGTATTTGAAAAACAAGTATGTATTTATTTTTTGATGTGTTGCTCACAGGTTAATCAACATAAATTTATAAAAATTATGTCGTGGTTATTTCAATTTAGAATTACCAAATCGCCTTGTTAAACAAGAGAAGCGCCGAAATTATTTTAAATAATAAAAGAGTGAGAAATTAAAGTAAAAAATATTTTATTACTATTATGGAAAGTACCGTATTTTTTTATCATATTAGTCTGACTCTTTTATTTAAAGTAAATGTTCAATGTGGCCACCATTCATTTCAATACAGACACCTGCTCTTCTCCTCCAAGATCTGCGTACCCTATCGAAAATCCTTGGCGTTGTACGAATTTGATTGGAGCAGTCAATTATCCGTTGTCGTAGTTACTCTTCAGTATTAATCGGCACTGAGTAAACCAAAGCTTTTAAGTGACCCCATAAGTAGAAATCAAGTGGATTAAGATCTGGTGATCTGGCTGGCCAAGCTTGTGGACCAACACGTCCTATCCAACGCCTCTCGAAAACTTGATTTAAATGACTTCTCACGGCTAGTGGAAAATGAGGTGGTGCACCATCGTGCATAAAATACATAATCTGCCTCTGTGCTATTGGAACTTATTCCAAAAGTATTGGTAAATGGTTTATCAAAAAATGAAGGTAATTTTGTCCATTAAGCGTTTGAAAAGTTTTAAAATTTACCTATTGGGTAGAAAGAATGGTCCAATAAATCTATCTCCAAGAATTCCCGCCCAAACGTTTACTGAGAATCGAACTTGGTGTCGGCTTTCTATGACAGCATCAGGATTTTGATCGGACCAGTAATGGGTGTTGTGGTAATTAACAATCCCATTTTTGGTAAACCCTGCTTCATCAGTGCATAAAATGTTTGACAGAAAAAAGGGATCTTCTACCAGTTTTCTTAATAATCAATGACAGAAATTGGCACGAGCGGGATACTCTGGAGGATTAAGGGCTTGTACCCTTTGGATGTGGTATGGATACAGCAGTTGAGTATGAAGAGTCATCCACACAGTATGGCGACTCACGTTTTCTCGCGCTGCAATTCTCCTTACGCAGATAACCCTGGATCTTCCTCTACACTTCTTAAAATTCGCTCTTTAATTGCTGGTGTACGCACTGTAACATTACGGCCGCGATCATGGTGCCTGTTACTAAATGAACCTTCGTCTCTCAGGCGCTGATGGACTCTGGCAAATATCCTATGAGAGGGTGCTCTGCGATTTGGATATTTTTGAATATACAAACATTTAGCTAAAAGACCGTTTCCGTTTCCGTAAATAAAATGCATATCTGTCAGTTCAAGTACAGTGTATTCCATAATTTCTGGTATATTACGCTCACGTACACTTCAACAACAAGAAACTGACAGAAATACTTAAAAACCAGAATAATTTTAGGCAAAATTATTTACAATTTCTTTTTGCTAAATTAAAATTAAAAAAATTGTGATAAGACTATTGTTCTGTCCTAATTTGATTATTTCATTTACAAAAAGTATTCATTGACAGTGGCGTGCCCACAAATTTCTTCTGGGGTTTGGGTTGCCACTTACCTTCCGATTGTAAAGTTGATAGAAAAAAATTGACCCACAGACAAAAAATAATTTTTCATAATAAAATTTCTTCCACATTACTTGAAAATATTTTTTTTTCTTTAGTGTTTATGAGTTTTTTGGGAGGTTTATCAGTTTAACACGTCACAATTTTCATAAATTTATGTTTATTAATCTGTGAGATACCCATCAAAAAATAAGTAATTTTACTTTTCGTTTTTCAACTACAGGTTTACCAAACTCTTTGCCTTCAATTTTCTCGAAAACCATTGCTTTAAGCGACTTGCAATAGGAGTACATTTTTTATGGAAAAAAGGTAGTAGTTTTTAAAAAATAGATCCATGTTGTAAAAAAATCAACCCCTAAAAAGTTAATCATAAATCGACCCCTTACCCTTCCAAGAACCACCCTTTCTGATTAAATAAGTAATTTTTCGATATTACCATTGGATTCAGCAGTAAGTTTTATGTCAACAGGGATTTTTTTGAAGTTTTATCGTGTTTTTTAAGCTTACAATTTCAAAAAAACACTTTCTAAGTTTGCCCTTTTGATGCCCCTAAATCCCTTAATATGTATTTAACGACCCATAGTTATAGGAACTTTTTTTACTAGTTTTAGGAGTACTATCACCTTCCGAATTTTTTTACACTATTTCAATGACACCCATAGCTTTGCGTTACCAATGATGAAGATTCCAATCGTTTGTTGCTTCACACAGAAAAGCGCTGGTTATCAAGAGGTACTGGTTTGACTCGCTTTTACAATCTGGTTGATTTTTGTAACAGAGTTCCTTGGGAAACAAAGGCAGAATTACGCGATAACCCTATCACATCAAAGCATAATATTGCCTACTTGACAGACCTCTACAAATTCTGTAATGATGTTAATCCCCAACTTCAAGGCGACGACTTAAACTTGATTATAACAAAAAATGTTGTTGCTGCTTTGGTGGCTAAACTTCAACTTCACAAAAGAAATATGGACAGGCGTGAATTTAATAACTTCCCTAGTTTATTAGCAAAATCTTTCAAAATCAACAATGACTTGCTTGTTTACTGTCAACACTTGGAGAATACAAAAGGAAAGACTTGTATTTCGTGCAAAATTTTTTAATTAATAAATGCAAAGCGCTTTCGGCTTATTTGTAATCATCAGTGCTTATCTAAAAAAATTGTGGATGTGAACTTACAATTTAAAAATATAAGATCTGAGTAAGACTTTTAAGTCAAGAGTTAAAATTGTATATATACGGTTGTTTGAACAAATTAACAATTAAAAAATACAAACAAAGTGACAAAAACCCAGTATTGGGAATATTGAGTGTGGGATAAGCCCCTACAAATCATATCTGATCTCCAGAAGCAAGTTAGCTTGTGTGGAATTAAGGAATTATGCCACCTTCACTATTCGCACAATTGAAAAAAAGTTAACAAATTAGTTAAAATTTAAAGAAATTTACAAATAGAGGGTGACTGTGGAAGATATATTAAAATTTGAATCTTGAATACAATAGTTAATATGAAGAAAGTTAAACGCAGAAAGCCAAAGTAAAAAAACTGAAGGTTTTTTTTATATATACATTATAATTATAAAAAAGTCTACCTACTGTCCACAACGTATCCAACAAGTTCCTGGTCATCCTCACTCCCAAAATTAAATATTTCGGGATATTTACAACTTGCTAAATCATAATATTAGTATTATTAATATTTTCAAATTTAAATTTCTTTATCTATTCATTTTTATTTAAGTTGTTTAACCGTTTCCACATGACAGTGGTGACAAGCGACACTTGAAGACGTTGACTTGTCAAATGTCAAGAGAGGAGGTGCGTTCACTTCAGTGTGGAACATGTTTCTCCAAGTGTGATTCGAGTGATTGGAGGTAGTTATATTTCTTCGGCGCTTCGTCCTCAAGATTATTTTTTACTATGTAGTAGTGCCTTTGGTACTAGGATGAGCAGCACTTTTAAAGATAGCTAAAAATTTGAGCAGCAACAGGCCATTCTGTCATAGTCCTGTCTGTCATGCGTCGAATACTTCATTATTGTCTTTGTGCTTTTGATGAGTATCACGACACGTGGAATACGATTTTATTTTACTTTTTATTTTAATAAACTAATTACTTTCAGGAGTTTAGGAAGCTTAATGGCTGGAAACGAGCGAGAAAGGCGAGGTAGATCGGGATCTAGGCAGAAAAAACACAAATGGAAGAGATCAAGAAGCTTAGACGAAAGAATCGCGAATTTATTGGAAAAGCGTTTATTGGAAAGTTTATTAGTTGAACGCCCCAAATCGAGAAGTACGGGAAGTACGACTCATTCTTCCTCATCACATAATAGGAGAAGCACTCCAAAAAGTAAATCAGGTTCACCTGATATTGGTTCTAGAGGTTTCACCCCTCTTTATGGCCAAGGAAGTTCCACCCTTCCTTCACATGAAATTGGAGCTAACATCCCTCCATCAACAATTGGGGACGATAGAGAAACTATTATAAATCTAGAAGAACCCTTATTAGAAAAATAAATCTTGGATTATCTTGGAGAGGACCCATAGGCCTCAAAGGCAAAAGAAATTATTCTAAATGAGGTAATAACTCGTAGATGGAAACACATTATTCAGGAAGGTCTTCAAAAAGACCAAAGGTATTCTTTATTAAAAGCTTATCCCATACCTACTAATTGTGTAAACCTTAAAACGCCTGAGCTGAATGAGGAAATTGCTCAAGCCATTCCTGATTTAAGTCTTAAACAAGACAAATATCAAGTGCAGATGCAACTACAGCTAGGGGCAGGCATTACAGCACTAGGTACTGTCCTCAATAAAGTAGTTACTAACGATAGTGACTTAGCCAAGTCCATCATTCCAGAACTAAGTGATTCAACTAAATTACTAAACGATTTATTTCGAACATTCTCCATGCAAAGAAGGAGTTTCATATTGCCGCAGCTGAATGCATGGGCTATGAAAACTGCCAGATCAAGTGTGGTTGACCAACAGCTATTCGGATTAAAATTTTCCGACAGACTGAAAGCGGCAAAAGAAGCCGAAAAACAGGCAAAGGACATAAAAGTCAACAAAATTTTACCTAGTACAAGTAGGTCTTATCTAGGCAGTCGCGGTAAAACAGAGTCAAAAAATAATAATAATTTAAACTGGAGAGGCCCACCTCGCATAAGGAGAGATGCGAGGAAGACAGGGCAAGCATACTCCACCAAACGTTACCAGCGAAAATAAGTAATCAGGTAAGTTATAAAATGGCTGGTAGACTTAAAGATTTTTATACTGTTTGGGAAAGAATGCCTGAATTAAACCCAGGAAAAATAACATTAGAATGGATTAAAGGCTATCGAATCCCACTAGTACAAAAACCTTTTCAACAGCAATATACCAATACTAACTTTAAATATTCTCAAAGCCAAAAAATGGAGGAGGCCATACACCTGTTACTGCAACAAGGTGCTATAGAAAAATGCAAGGCAGAGAGTGGACAATATCTGTCATCATTTTTTCTGACTAAAAAATCAAACGGAAAATACCGTTTATTTTGAATCTTAAAAAATTTAATTCATTTGTAGAAACAATACATTTTAAGTTTGAAGACTATAGAACCGTAACAAAACTTCTCAAGAAAATTTACTTTATGGTGAGTATAGATCTAAAAGATGCATATTTTCTAATCTCGGTACATGAGAAAGATAGGAAGTACCTACGGTTCACCTATGAGAACACATTGTACCAATTTACATGTGCTCCTTTTGGGCTGGCACCAATGCCTTATGTATTCACCAAACTTTTAAAACCGGTTCTAACATTATTAAGGAAAAAAAGGAGGAATTATATGTTCTATGTATTTAGATGATTTGATTCTAATGGCACCTAACCAACTAGAACTTATTAGTGAAACAGAAATTACTTGTCACATATTAGAACAACTCGGTTTTAGAATTAATTTTGAAAAGAGTAAATTAAAACCAGATACTTGTAAGTATTTAGGTTTTGTTTTTAACACTAAAAGTATGACAATTGAACTCCCAGAGGAAAAACGTTTAAGAATAATGAAAATTATAAAAGATTTAGGAACGATAAGATCTTGCAATATAAGACACTTTGCCAGCTGCATAGGTACATTAGTTTCTACCTTACCAGCTGTAAAATATGGTAATGTTTACATAAAAAACATGGAAAGGGAAAAATGTAAAGCCTTAAAAAAGGCTGGAGGTAACTACAATTCTAAAATTAAACTTAAACTAGAAAAAATCCAGGAAGATCTAAATTGGTGGACTGAAAACATATTCACAACAAAAAATGACATTAAGCAAGACGTTTTTCAACTGGAAATATACACAGACTCTTCTAAGACAGGATGGGGAGCTTGTACAGAAGGCCAAAGCACTTGTGGATGGTGGAATACTAAACAGAAGGAGGAACATATCAACTATTTAGAGCTGCAAGCTGCATATTATGTTATTCGCTGTTTCGCAAACAATATAAAACCATGCAATATACTTCTTAGATTGGATAACTCCACGGCCATTGCGTACATAAATAAAATGGGAAGTATCCCAGCTAGCACAAAAACATCCCATCTACGTTAATAAGCTGCAATTTTAGGCTCTTTAAGCTCACATGCAATGTACTTTTAATGTAACCCTAATATCCCTGCAACCATCGAATGTCCGCAACGGCAAGACTTTCATAGCACATCTCACAGAAGTTAAAAAGTGAAGTTCGGAAAACATCACACTAGCACTTTTACGGTACTTACCCTGAAAGTTGCTCTGAAATTTTCTATAGATGTTATAATGTGAATTAGCTCTACTGCATTATACAGTGTGTCCACGGATGGACTTAACTATACTTGTGAAAATATTTATTTTAAATTAAAAAAGTAATTCTTCATAATTTACTTGTTAAATAAATTCGATTCACATTAAGAAATTATGAAAAATATTTTTTTTAATTTAAAATAAATATTTTTACAAGTATAATTAAGTCCATCCATGGACACACTATATTGTTCTTTGTGTAATGTAATACGGAGAGGCTGAAATTGAGGTATAGTAAACACTCAATAGAGACATGGAAATTTCAAATAAAACAAAATATTTATATAAATTTATTATTAAAATGTTCTTGAAATCAAGTAGTAATATCACAAAAGTAGAGGTAGGTATATTATAAATGCAGTTACACATGTATAGTAGAAGCCACCTATAAAGCACTGAACGATTGGACAAAATTTGCTTAATAGTAATAATAAGGTATCAATATTGCAAAGGTTCACTAGAAGCTTAAACAGTGAACGATTGTACAAAAGTATATTTATATAAGGTACGTTTCAAGATGGCAATTGTATGATGCAAAAAAAACTAGATCTGTGAATAATAGATGATTGCAAGAATGACTTAGGTATATATCATGAGATAGCTGAGGTTCCAGATTGCTTACCTGTACTCACAGAGATATATCATCTTTTTAAAATCAAACCTTTTAACTTTTTTTTTTGTATAGATATTTATATATTTTTATTTTGTTAGTTTATTATTTATGCAAAGGTGAACAAAAATTTATTTTATTCTAACTACTTACATATTGAATAAAAAAGAGATTGACCTACTTGTTTAACTATTATTGAAGGAAATTATATAGAAAGTAAAAAAATATACTCAAGTTTAAATCGTTGCACTTATTTTTAGGTAATTTTGTCTTACTTTGTTGTTTTAAATAAAACCTCTAATTTTTTTTTAGAATTTCACAAATTTTATGCATAAATTTTCAAGTTTTCCAAGTTAGTATGAGGATTTTATAAAAAAAACAACTCATGTTTTTTAGCAAGATATTCTGATGTATGCTCGAGGGCATCTTCTGTGATTTTTCTCAAATTTTCATCTAGTTTGGCACTTGCTTGAATCTGATGTTTTTTTTTTAATATAGACGTACCATGTAGATTCACTTTTTATAAAACTTCAGATGTCATATAGCTATTCTTCTTTAGACAAGTCTGTAGTATTTATTTTGCTTCTAAAATTCTTAGAATGTTTTCAGGTACAAAGGAAATCTAAAATACAATATTTTTAAAATGTATTTTTAGTTCGATTAAGTATATTATTACCTCGAAGTTTGCTACATTCTTAGTAAAGTGGAATCACATATTGTGGATTTTGTTTCTTAAAAAAGAAAGGCCGCTAAATCTGTGATAAGTTCAACCTCTCCATGCTCCCCTAAAATCACATACCAATAGTGTTATTTTATTTTAGGCCTTTATTTATCATTTACTGTAATTATCTTATGAATAATTATGTATATAATAACTTAGTGGGTCTTTTGTTGAACTGAAATATTACCTAAAACACACATGTTAGCGACATGCATAGGAATCTTAATTTATATAGCTATGATTCACTTTCAGCCCCTTGCTAAGGCTTTGGCACCTCCAGAAGCCATCATCAGTTATTACCGCATCCTGAACGATCACCAGTTTGATTGCAGTAAGATTTATAACTTCTCAGCCACAAGTATTTCTCCAAATTTAGAAGTAGTGGCTCGTTTTGATAAATTCCTAAAATAATTCCTAAGATAAACTTGAAAAATTAAACATGTAAACTCACCTGTGCACCTTCTAGTACTAAAAGGGTGACCATAAGATAAATTGTATCGTATCGTTAATACCATCAACACATTAACAGCTTTAATAACCATTTGTAAGGGATTATAAACCACAGGGTAAATTGTGCATAATCTAAAAGAGATATTATATCAAATCACAGTTAGATATACTTTTATTAATACCTTTACTCTCCGAATCATTAAATTTTAAGAGCCAGCTAGGGAAAAAGGAATTACTGCCACCACTTACATCCTTAAATAGGCCAGTAACGTGGCAACTTAGTTTTGTATATCTTTCATAAGGTATTTCAAGTATTTAGAGGTCCTCATTTTATAATTTCATAAACCAAGTCCTTCTATCTAGCTTCTAACAAAGTTATCAGATATTTCCGGACATTTTTATAATTCTATAAACCAGCTCCAGCTCATTCTGTCGAAAACTACAAAAATATGATCCAAATATTCCCGGACATTTTGATAAAATTTACAACATGCATTGTAATCTAAAACGAAGAAAATGGTTCAGAAAATAGTTTCCTATTTTATAGAGGATCCTTACCACTTCTACTCAAATGTTTTTAATAATAATTATAAAAGAAATTCTGCGAATTAAAAAAAACAAACATGACATATGACAAGAAACATTGGCAAGTGACAATTGACATCATAAACAGTTCTTGTTCTTTTTAGCAAATTACTTTATTACGTTGTGTTAACATAACAGGTAGGTTAACTAGGTAAATAACAAATAGAAGTTTTGCGAGGTTTTGATTTCCCTCAACAACTTCTCATGAACGTTGCATTTACGTTGTATAGTAATGTTATTATGTTCCCTTAATGCAACATCGCCGAAAGTCTTGGCAACGTTATGTGCTAGCTGGGATACAACACCCAAAATTAAATTCACTGTCTAGAGAAATCTGGAAGTGGTGCGAAGCTCGTGGACTGTAGCTATATGCCTCTTACATTCCGTCTAAACAAAATATAGCAGATGCAGGCTCTAGGTTTATTTCTGAAGAAACGGAATGGGAACTAGCAGATACTGCATTCGAAAAAATTGTTACGACATTTGGAAAACCATGTATAGACCTGTTTGCCTCAAACATCAACAATAAATGCCCAAGGTACATCTCATGGTTCAAAGATCCTCAATCAGAGTCAGTAGATGCTTTTACTACTGTCTGGCCAAATAATTTCTATGCATTCCCTCCATTTGCTCTTATATTGAGAGTATTAAACAAAATAATCACTAATAAAGTTCATGGAATAGTTGTGGTACCAAATTGGCCTTCTCAGCCTTGGTACCCACTATTTCAAAAAATGGTCATTCAAAAACCTATTATTATGGAACCACATCCAAAATTATTACATTCTCCTTTTAGCAAAACCCACCCCCATCGGGAGAACATTACCCTGGTTGCGACGGTTTTATCAGGAAGAGTTTTGAATTGAAAGGGGTACCAGCAGAGGCAACGGCTGTAATGATGGAATCACTAGTTTTAAGCACCAGGAGACAATATGACTGTACTTATGAAGCCTGGTGGAAATTTTGTCAAGAAAAAAGTTTACAAGTATATGATGCCTCAGTAGAAAACATTTTAGAATTCCTACAAATACAATATAACACTAGGAAAATACGATATGGTTCTTTCAACTCGTATAGATCAGCTCTTGCGCTAATTCTGCCCGGTGTAACAGAAGATCCAATAATTAAAAGGTTTTTAAAAGGTGTTTTCCGTTTACGCCCTCAGAGAGCAAAATACAATGTAACATGGAATCATCAGATAGTGTTAAATTATTTTAATGGTTTGGGTCCAAATGAAAATTTAAATTTAGAGGTGTTGACACAAAAGTTATGTACATTATTAGCACTAACTACTAGTCAACGCTTCCAAACACTCTCCTTAATTAAAATTCACAACATACACATAACACCTGAAGAGATACACATCTTTGTCCCAGATTTAGTCAAAACTAGTGCCCCATTAAGACCACAGCCTTATATTAACATTCCTTTTTATTCAAAAGAGCCCAATCTTTGTGTAGCATCAGCTCTGTTAGCGTACATCGAAGCATCAAAAGATCTCAGAGGTGACAGAGCTGAAAAGCTATTTATTATTACAAAACCTCCACACACCGAAGCCAACCCACAAACAATAAGCAAATGGGTGAAACGAACCATACAAAAAGCTGGTGTAAATATGAAAATATTCACATCATACTCGGTTAGGCACGCAGCAGTGTCAACTGCATACCACAAAGGTTGGACAAAGGACAGTTTGACTTTCGCAAAATTCTATAACAAATCGATAGTTACAAATACAATTTCTGCCAAAGTATTTTAGATACATATAAGGAACAATAGAAATATCTTAATTGTTTTTTTCTTATGGAATCAGTTTTTATTTGAAAGTTCATAAAGTTTTTTGTTTTCTGTATTTCCGAAATAATGGAAAATAAAACCATTTGTGCTGTTTTAAAAAATGTTTTACGTTTTTGTTTTGAATTAACTTTAAATAACTACATAGTAAAAAATAATCTTGAGGACGAAGCGCCGAAGAAATATAATTGACGATCAAACGAACTTACCTGTGAAGTTCGATCGTAATTATATTCTGAGGCGCTTCGTCCGAAGAGATTATTTTCCCGCAATCCACCCGCCCAATTTCAAAACAAAACATCTCTAAACAAAATGAAGTATTCGACGCATGACAGACAGGACTATGACAGAATAGCCTGTTGCTGCTCAAATTTTCAGCTATCTTTAAAAGTGTTGCTCATCCTAGTACCAAAGGCAGTACTACATAGTAAAAAATAATCTCTTCGGACGAAGCGCCTCAGAATATAATTACGATCGAACTTCACAGGTAAGTTCGTTTGATCGTCAATTAACGGAGATCAAAATTTGTTAGTATTGAATTTAAAGATTTGATTTATTGTTAGTTAAATTTAAATAAATGTTTAATATTAAATGATATTATTATTTTTAATGATCCTTTTTTATGTCAAGACAAAACAAAAATATCACTCGCGTGATTCTGATGTGCCAGCCCGGGCTCTGCAGAACATTCTTTCAGAGAACCCAAGATGGCACAACTGAACCCGCGGTCCCTAAAGGTGAATCTGATGTTTAGTCTTAAAAATTACTAAATCACTCTTTAAGCGTACTCATGGTTGAAAGAGACAAAATAGAGAACAAAAAAGTTTTAATCAAAAGAGTACCATGGTCCCAAAGGTAGGCTCTGATGGATGAAATCGAGTTTAGGAGGGGATGGCTCTCAAAGGCTTGTATTGGGCGACTCGGACCTACATCATCATAGAGGGTTAATTGAGTTGTCTATGGAGTGGTATGAAATTTCTGTTAAGGTTCACTTGAGTGTTGAGACAGAGGATATTGTTGTCTCTTTCAAGAGTAATTTTAACATCTTCATGAAAATCTAATAAATTGAAATTTTTTGTGTTTAAGTTAACTAATAATTTAGAGTTCTTTGTTGGGCTAAAATTATGTTGATTGAACCTCAAGTGATGTCCAAATGCAGATGTGTCCGGCTTCTTGATGTGCTCGCCTAACCGGACTTCCAGAGATCTACAAGTTCTGCCGATATAACTGGCATCGCAATCGCTGCATTGCAACCTGTATACTCCACTCTTATCTAATCAATTCGTTTTGTCTTTTGTATTGACTAGATGAGAGTCAATTAATAAACTAGACTCTTACTCTATTCTTAACTGTCTATATACAACTGACTGCTTCGTTGATCCTCCACCAATATTTATATACACATTTAAAATTTTGGCGAAGGTACTAGAATTTTATTCACCAATTCTCACCAATACTAGAAATATTATCACGTTTTATCTGGAATATACTTGAAAGCGCCTTCGCCATAGTCGTCACATATGTTTGGTCTTAAGGGGTTTAATTATGTATGATAGTCGGACAAGTTGAGCTTCAAAGGCCAAATAAGACAGAGACGGACTTTGAGGATTAGAGCCTGACTGAATAATGAAATGGCCCACATTACAATAAATTAAACATTTTAGTTCACTTGTTTTATTTGCAGATGAAAAATATTTTAATTGACATATTTGACAACTTGTGAAAATGATTAAATTTACAATAAAAACTAAAAAAGGGTAGGTAAAATTTAATATTTTACACAAAAATCAATGTCAAGCTTTCAACAAAACCTGATGTACATTCAAAAATAATTTAAAAATATGAATAAAAGTCAGCTGACTATAACTAATAATATTTATAGATGGTTTTCAACGTATTGAAAACAAAACAAATATCACATTAACTGAAATATTCATTCACTCATTCATTCATTTATTCATTCATTATTAGTATTGTAGTGTTGAAAACAGTATGATATTGATGATAATAATAACTATAGGTATCTACTTAAATCAAATCCAAATAAAAAACCAGCCATATTGGCGCTTGAACAAATCCGGCAAACATTTTATGCAGGATAATAATAGGCCCAATAACTGTTACCCTCCAATTGTAATGATGGTCATTTAACTTTTATATTTAAAAGGCCAGCATATATAGGTCACTACGACCGACAGTTGGGCCGAAGTCACTTAGCCATTAAATTCAGTTAATAGGCCTCCATTTTCCCTTTAATGTCTAAACATAAATATATTGGCAATTGCTGGCCTTTTACCATTCGTTGAGTATGTAACAAGCGATCATCGGTGTCTTCATCTATGAACGCGAGACGGGGCCCTCTTGGACTGTTGGCGTTGGGTCTGCGGCAGTTAAAAGCCTTTTGACTTTTACCATGCCTTTACCCAATACAGTTACTTACCCTTCATAAGGCCATCAACAAGCAACATAAAGCTGGGCCACTATCGCAAGGCCAAAAGTAGGCTTTTATCTTTTAATCGACAAATTCATTTTCCCTTCAATTACAGCAAAAGGCCCAGCAATATCCCGGCAATTTATTGTTTGTTTGGAAGTATTAAAATGAACTTACAAACGATAACATTATTGGAAAAAATTGAGCACCCATTTTAAATTACTACGAGCCGCCACTGAAGGTAGACTTTTTCGAATACATCTTGGCACGCTGTCAAATAGAAAGCTGGGGTAGCTATTATTTTAAAAATTTTGTTTTCGTTCCCCATAATTTTATAAATATTGACTGCACCAGAAGATGGAAAAATGTTTTCTCCGAAACATATATATTATGGAATGCTTAAATTATAAAAAATAAAATCTATTTGACCGAAAAAACCAAGAAACCATATATTTATAAAATTCTACAACGGTCAGTATATATTATCCTTATTCAATATTAAAAATGTTGGTTTCCCGAAGGTAAACCTATAAATACTCTTCACAGACTACTGTGTGAAAAAGCATAATAATAAATTCGTTTATATAGTTTATCAAACATTTAAGGAATGTGTTTTAGTCATTGTGGTCGTAAAAAAAGTATAGTGTGCTATTCGTCCAGAAAATCTATTCTACACTCGTACGATTGTGGTGCGCTTGTGACACAAGTTTCACACATCTTGTGGAATCGGTTACCTTCTGCACAATCTATCCTAGCACCTTCACTTAGCAGAAGAGGCTCATGGCCTAATCTACGAGGAGGCTATGAAGGCTACTTTTGAAAGGCACAGCATATATACCTACTTAATACAAATATATTAAATTTCTATTAAAATACAAGAAGCAGAAATATTACGTTTGATTCTAATGAAATAGTGTATGTCAGCCTCCTCGTAGACTAGGTTACGAGCCGCCTCTGTCACTTAGTGAAAAAAAGGGGAAACAAGAATTATTGCATTATGCAGGCTGAGAATAAAAACAAAATCTGAAACCGAAATAAATAAATTTAAGCAATTTTATTTTTCTATAATACAATAATAAAAATTCTTATCTTTAAGAAGTGAAAATTTTCTTTGATTGAAAGTCGATTCACGAAAATTCTATAATATCAAAATCTCAAAATTTAAATTGCGTTTCTTTTGGAAACAACTGTATGTAGAAACTACACAATATACCCGCTTTTGTAGAAAATTTATCAGTATTAACACATTGCGCCATCTAGCGATAAATGTTGATATATGTATTCTATTTAAAGCAGCAATCTATAGTTAAAAAGCAGGTACTAGGTACCCAGGTAAGATTTACAGTTATCTATTTCATTTTAGTACCACTCTGGAACTACTTTGTCAGTAAATACTCATATATTTTAACGATATTCCATCGGTACTTATTTCATTATAGATAGGCAACACGTTTAACACTAGCGTGCTTAATAGGTACCATATTCATTTGACTGTAGACAACCAGCCATACAGATTTTAAATTAATATATGTTCATAAAATATTAATTAATATTGTATGCAGCCAATATGTATAGTTATTGTATACGAATACAAAAGAAAATATTATACTGAAGAGATGGAGTGTTAAAACAAAAGAAGATTTTCTTAGATTCCCTAATTTTTTGGTGCAATTACGGAAATATTCCATGTTTAGTCGTATTTTAGAGTTATACAGGGTACTTTCAAATAAGATACATTTACTTTAAATGTACTGGGTATCCAAATAAAAAAGGACGAGGGCAATCGGGGGCTGTAGTATACTGTAATACCTACCCCAGAAATGATGATTCGTAGAATACTGGGAAACTTTTTTAAATGTTATCAAAATTCAGTTAAATTACGATGTTCACATAATTATATATTTGTATAAGAATTGCTCGTTTTTTTGTAATTGGGTAAGGAGGAAGGGGGTGAACAAGCGTTTTTAACTTTGATATCATATAGGGGAAAGGGTTGTACCTTTGGACATTTTCTACTTCTCCAGTTATTGTGCTGACATCTTTAGTTCGAATACAAAAACCTTTTTGCTCTGAAGAAGCTATAACTGTTGGCAACTGTTAGCCAACAATCAATTTTGCCAGCATCAATGCGAAGACATTTACTAATTGTTCAAGAAGTTGGTGATTTTTGTCCCATGGTACAACCTGTGGTTTTACATTAGGACAGCGTGGGTTCTACCTTGGGAAATAGTAAATAATTGAATATTATAGTTTTTATTATGTTAAAATAATCCATAACTTTAGGTAGTATGTATTTGCTTTTTATTATAAAAATATGTTAAGGGCGTGCATTGGAAGAGAGAAGTCTGAACAAGTCCTCCCAGAGAGAGACAAAATAAAGTTATCCGAGAGGTGCTGCCTCTAGTTAGCAACTAAGTAACAAATATACGTTCTGCATTTTCGCATCTGCGAATAAAAATGTATTCTTCTAAACTCACAGGTACGGGCTTTTATATGGTATAGATTAAAATTTTTTTGACTTTGCCTCCCACTTCGGTGTCACCAGCTGAATTTTTCAGGGATGAAAGTACATGATAAGCTTACCCTTATTCCGGAGGTAATACAAAATTAGACAGTGCAAAAGGGCACTATCATAAAAAATCGAGTTATTGATACCACCATATAGAAAAAAAAAATGCTTATTTTTTTGTTCTAATGCACAATTAGGTCTTTGTAGGAAGTGTTTTTTATAATTATTTAAAAAAAATCATTTGCATTAGCCCTTATGGTCGAAAAAAAATTTAAACGTCAATATCTCGGTTTCAACCGTCCACAAATTTGTATAAAAAATCTTTTTTTAGAAATATACCTCTCATTTGACGAAAAACAAAGGCCTAAATGAGAAAAAACTATTCTTCATAAAAGTTTCGCCTATGTATTATCAAAGTAACAGTGCTTTCCCCATATTTTTTGCTTTTATATTAACAAAAATATAGCAATAAACAATTAGTTATATCATGGTTTAACTAGAAAGCAAACATTGAAGGTAAAGCTTCTCGACTCGACTCGATTATAATAATAATAATTAAAAGAATACCGGGTGTTCAAATTAAAGTGTTATAGTTAAATACCGCCGAAAATATGCATTTTAGAAAAAAAAAGTTTCAGGCGAAAGTTTTATAGTTTTTTGGGGGAAACATTTTGGCTAAAATTTTTTTTTTATAGCTGATCATAATATGGCCATATCGAGGTGGACTTTGTTTTTTAAATGGGAACCCCATTTTTTTGTAAATATTCTTAAAGTACATAAAAAAATAAGAAACTTTAGATGGAAATAATTTTCTTATTCGACTTTCACTTTTTGAGTAACAGCTACTTAAAAATTTTGGTAGGCGAAAAAAAAGTTGGCCATATTATGGTTAGCTGAAAAAAACGATTTTAGCAAAAATTTTTCCCCACAAAACTATAAAACTTTCGTCTGAAACGTTTTTTTTTATAATAGGCGGTATTTAGCTGTAACACTTTAATTTAAACACTCGGTATAAAGCATAAATTAATATTATTAAAATTTATAAGTACAAGACTTTTAAACTAATCAGAATCAGATTCACCACACGAATCAACGTTTTCCAAAACATTAGCGGCTGTGATCAAACTTTTGCTGCAGTTTTTCTGTGCCATACAGGTAGGTGCAGGAACCGATACAGCCAATATTTTTTTCCTGCATTTACAAATTTTGCTTTCTTAGTCTAGAACAGAATAATATTATTAGAATATTGTACATCTATGAAAATTATCGGTGTATAGTACCTTTTTTGCATTTGCATGATGTAAGTTCTGTTATGTCTGGTGGCAGGTCGGACAGAGTCTTAGAGTGGGTATCAGCCTTCCATCTTGATCTACTTTCTATTCATACTCTTTAACATTAGGAAGCTGCATCTGCGGCTTTAAAGAGCTTAGCAAAATATTTAGCTGGTAAAAACATCTTAAACAATGTTATCTTAGGTCGTCTTCAGTCGGTGGCAATTTAGCAATGGTTTTTAAAGAGGCCATTAATCCCCTCAAAATGCCAGACTATTGGCTGGTTGCATCATAACCAGTCAGAGAAAGAAAAGCAGGCAAATTTTTTAGAAGATACCATCCAAATTTAAATCATGTACTGCTAGAAATCGTCTTGAGTCTCTTCGCCCTGTTCTGAACCATATCTCTTTAGTCAAATACTTCTTGAAATAAATTTTTAAGACTAGAACATCTGTATCGTTGCAATCAATAATGCAGCATGAATACTCCGAATTTTTGGCTAACAATATGTGCAATAAGATACGAGTATCAGCTTCTTTATGATTTGAATTTAAGAAATCATCTTTTGATAGTTCAAAATTCGTCCCATATTTATTGATATTCGCGAATCCACCACTAGTTACAAATTAAATATGCTTTTGCTGAATGGAATTTTGAAGAAGTTGCTCTGACAGAAAATTTGTTAAACGTCTATTGTTAAATAACGAATGAATAAACAAGTTTCATTGTTGCGGAAGTGGTGTATTGGGTCGGTCAATTTCTATATCAATTGATTTCTGGGATCCTCTCTTTTGACGAGTTTTTGATAGAATGTTCTTTATAATGATCATATACCACATCAATCCTTTAAGCATTAAATTTATTTCTAAAAATAACGTTTACAAATACATTAGCATATTCTTTAAATGATATACAACTTTTGGACTTTCCCAAACCTTGGACTATTGCCATCCCATCAAAAATGTGACAAGTTTTGCCAGAGTCAATAGGTGCAAGTAAGTGTCTTTGTGAGTAAATGCCATATTGTTCTAAAATATTTCCCAATGAACTCTTATTTGTGGAGGTGCCGAGATACCCATTTACTGTTAGATGCATCGGAGAGGCTGTCAGCTCAAACTTAAAATATTTCGGCATAATTAATGCTTTACCCACATCCTTTGCTAATAAATTTTTGAGTATTCTGTTGATTGTCTTTGTCCATTGTATTTTCTTTATAAAAATCTGGAGTATCAACAATACTTAAAAAACTCTAAAAAGTCGTTTGACCCCTTTCGTCTACTGTTAATTTTAAGGCCTCTACTTTTGCACTGTAAATTTCCTTAGTTGATATAGAAGTTAATTTCGATGATACATATTTAAAAACATCAAATTTATTAGGCTGTTCCACTAAAGTAACCACCCATTCTTCATCTAATGCCATTCGTTTTGTTCTCTGTCTCAGCGTTAAACATGAAATATGTAATTAAAACATTGACCTCTTATTTTCATCCTGTTTGTTGAATCAACAAGCATATTGACTTGGCGAGGATTAAGAACATCCTTATTTTGATACCATTTTTGTCTTTGCTTCTTGCAACAACAAATCCGTAATTAAAATTTTAAACGAAATCCTATAACTTATAACAAAAAACCTGCAGGGTGTTTTGCTTTTAAAAAGTATAGATTTGGTTCGCACCTCGTTTATGGACCACCCTGTATATTTAGAAATAATTGTTAAATATAGTCATACAACTTTTATACTAAAAATTTCGTCGTTTTTCTAATAATAAAACAGCTATCTATCAAATATACACACTGTACATGTGTTATTGGCTAACATATTGGTATCGTTGTATAGACAAATTTTTAAGGAATGTTATGATAAGATAATATACACGATGATGCATTTTACAAATTGAGTAAATTGAACTTAAAATCAGTTCTATCTCCACTATTCGTTAGCTTAGTATCTTATAAGTCTGTATATTAAACAATTTTGAGATCAATGTAAACCTACCTAAATTATGATAATTTAATTTGCGGTCAGCATCATTCTCTAATTTCAAAAAAAAAATAATGCTTGGCAATACTGTAATATTTTATAAAAATATTCTAGGATTGAATACAGTATTACTAAAATATTCTAAAAATAAAATAAAATACATACATTTTTATTTGCCAGGAAAAACGCAATACCCTGTATATCCAAAAATATTTTTTAAATATCTATTTTTCAAATCTATATAACTTTTATTAGATTAAATTTGAAGTTTAAAATTTACTGTTTATTCATTTTTGAATTATCGTCGAAACCTAAAGTACAGTTGAAAACTAGAAGTCGAAAAAAAAAAACAATCCTATATTTTACTGGATACATGAAAGTTAAAACCTAATTTGAAAAAAAAAAAAAATACATTTAAGCATATTAGATTTGTATAATTATTTGAAATATTCAATTTTATAAAACAACTAAAGGCACCATTAACACTCTGGCTCCGATATCCAACAAAATAAGCAAGCAATCGATTTTTGCTAAGAGGCCGTTTAGTCGTTTTTCTAAATTTTTACCACTTCCGTACAGACATTTTCCGGACCACAAAACGTAAAATCAATATCTCAAAGAGGCTTTCTCTCATTACTTACATATCCTTCCTGTTCTTACGCAAATACTAAATATGTTTAATAATTGAAATAATATGCATATTAATTAGTAAACTCCTAAATAAGAACCTGCGTATTTGAATTTATTTCGAGTCGACTTTAGCGCCATCTATTAGAGAAGCTCCGAATTAACCTGTGGCTACTTGTATGCAATTTTAAGAAGTTTTCTTTTATATTCTATGCAATTTTTACATATAAATGGCGATTTATAATTTCTTCCAAAATTTACTTCAATGAGCTTTTAAGGAAATTGACGCAATTAATTTAAATATTTTAAACGACATTTGTTGCTTTAGTATATAGCCTATTCAAAGAAGAATTATTTTCATCATCGGGTAATTATTACTGGTATATTTTTAGCTTTATTTCATCGTAAAAATTACCATATTTTGGGAATTATTTTTAAACGATCCCTGATAGTTAGAGACACCAAAAACCTTTATTGAACAGTAGTATATATCTATTATCGGCAGGAATTTTTTCACTTTTCTCTTTGTTGTAGTTTCAGCTAAAAAGTCATTGAAAGAGCGTTGTGTATGCCTATGTTAAATACATTGCCCACGCCCGCCCTTAAACATAATTCATACTGAATATGATTTATTTCAAATTAAGATCCTGTGGGAATGAAATATTAAAGAAATTAAATCCACGACGTATTGTTGGAGTAGGCAATACTTTTACTATATTGCACAGATTAACACTGCTGATGTCGTCGACGCTGGGGAATACAAAATGGGTTTTTTGCTTCCTGAGAAACTTTATAGTCACATCTGGTCCAGATTTGTCTTGTTCTACTACTAATCCAATGTATAAACATCTTTAGTTTAACCGACGCGCGGCGACTTGACATTTAACTAGAACCCAGCTGACTTTGGAGAAAATCAGCTGATCTTCGTTAGTTGGAAAGAAATAAGAGAAATCCTCCTGAGCTATCGCCAAAGTCAGGTAATTCTTCATCAGATGAGGATGATGAAAATTCTACAGCTCTTTTAACAGCTTCTTTCTTTAAACATAACTTGCCTTTCTTACCCTTTCTCTCTTTAATTCTCTGCTTCTCTGGCGTGTCAGTGGGAATCATACACCTCCCAGATTTTCGTCCTCTACCACAAGATTTCCTTGGTGGTGCCCTGGAAAATGGACGAATTTGTTCCGGAGTTACAGCTATGGATGGTTTCAATGCACTGCTTGTCGAACCTGTCTCTCTTGATCTCTGTTATTTTGCATCTCCTCACTTTCATCCAGCAGTTGGACTTCAACTAGTGCTGCTGCTTCGGCTGCAGGGTATGGCCTGTTTTTAATTTCAGCCGGTAAAAACTCATCGTCTCCAACACTTGTGGATTAAAGGCCTAGATGCCAGCAGCTCTGAATCCCGCGATGATGTTATTTGGCTTGAATGCCAGAGGGAATGCTTTTCCCAACAATGCGGATACGTCGTAAATAGAAATAGGCTTTCCTGGGTGGTTGATCTTCCAATCCTTTGCAGCTTTGTTATAAAAAAACCCAAAGACAGACCGGTTCAGTGGCTGGAGTTTATGGATAGTGTGGAGGGGAAACGTGAGAAAAACGATGCGGTTTTCTTTCGCCAAATTTATCGCTTCCAATGAAAATTAACTTTCGTGGTTGTCCATAATAAGCAACACTTCATTGACACAAGAAGACTTGACCACAGAGATAAAGTGTTTCAGGTACTTCACAAATAGTTCTGCATTGGACCAATCACTAGAAGTTGCCATACCAAGGGTGGTACCTTGTTAATCATGTATTTTTTGTAATTAACATGAGGAAATATGATGACTGGGGGAATAAATGTTCCAGCAGCATTGACGCAAGCTATCACCGTTACATTTATTCCAAGTTCTCCAGAGGTGTAGCTGTTCCAATTTGTTTCGCCTTTACCCAGCACACGTGACGGCATGTGAACCGTAGAGCAACTCGTTTCGTTAAGGTTCCACATGGTACAACCCGCAAAGTGTCCTAATGTGCAACCTAGCACACTTGACAAAATGAATTTCTTAACCTTAAAAATCTAAATTACTTTTCAATATTTTCTTGCATGGACTGCTTGCCTAAACAACACTCCGACAGTACTACATGGGGTAAAGTGAATAAATTATGCTTACCTTGTTTGTATACGAGCTGGGAGTTGCCGCAAAATTTTACTTTCAGGGCGAGAAAACGATGAAACTGACATTTGACCTCGGAACAATGACTGAAATAGAATGGTTTTGGTGGTCAACACAAAGTATAGTGTTTCTAACATAATATGTAGTTCTGAGAGTTACCGCTAGAGTGGTTGAATTTTGAGGGCAACTGTACCAAGGTAAAACCGTCCCAAGGTACAACCCTTTCCCCTATGTTATAATTTCTAAAATATGTTATTAAAACCCGATGATTCTTTTGTAATAACCTTGTATATTCTAAAATATTATAGATACGAAGACGGATTATATGGGAAAGAAGTTAACTGTTATGGGGAACATTACTGCAATCAAATTAAATCTACCGGTCTGTTTCCATTTTCGATTTATTTAGTGATAACCAAAATGAAAACCAAAAATTCTTTTTTTATAGAATAATAGGAATATTGACACAAAAAAATTTAGTCTAATATCAATTTTGTCTAAATACATTTTTTTAAACCCAATTTGTCTAAATTGGATTTGATTGGATTGATCTAAAAGGACATTGGTTTAAATTACATTTTTGTTCTAAAAAGAATTATTATAATTACTTTGAAACTAAAAATGTTTGAAATTGAAGCAACCTACGGTGTCTCCAGGCTACACAGGTTAGGTAAATTTTTTTTTTTGAGTACATAAAACTGAAACTAGCCAAGACCCAGCGTAAAATCTACCTCTCCAAAAGAAGTTAATAGGGAAATCAAAACAAATAAAAATCAGAAAAAGCATCTGTATTTGATCTTATTACCAGAGAGAGCTATTGTCAAATTATCAATCTTATCAATGCGTCCTTTAGACTAAAGTACGTAAAAGAGATGTAGGTGGCAGAAGTTATAATGATATCTAAGCCAGGAAAAGTTAAAGAAAAGTGCCTACTAATACCCTCCCACCAATTTGACTTCAGAGAAGAACACTCGACCATCGCCCAAGTTCACAGAATCACAAATATAATACATACCTTTTTTTGGATTTTATTCAGACTTTCGACAAAGGATGGCATGAAGGCCTAGTTCAAAAAACTGGTTCTGTCATGTCAATAGCATGAACTATTAAAATCCTATTTATCAGGAAGATATTTGAGAATTAATCTCTACTATAGTCTATTTTTATGTATGAGAGAGTAATAAAACAGCATTTCTAATGCAAAACTTAGTACGGTCATTTTAAATATTTTTACAGAATAATCTAAATATTTCCTAAAATTGTATTAAATGTACCTGAGCTATTACAAGTTTTGGGTCTTTTATTGGTCCTTTATAAACATAAGCTGTACAGAACAATAGAAAAAGATTTTGACAGGCCAAAAGCCCTGTGCATTAAATATTACATAGCCGTATCTTAAGATTATTTTCAATAAGTACCTATTAGCCAATTTTGTTTTATTTTAATTCCAAGAATTTCTTACAGTAATCGAATTATAAGTAGATAAATACCTTCCCAACAAATTTCACCGAAAATGCGATTATAGGTTTTCCATTTAGTAAGGAGGTCCAAATTGTGTATTCTAAACAGTTTACTAAATGTCGTTTAGTTGCAACTTGCAAGGTGCAGTGTGAATCCTAGTGTGATCATGGAAAATTTGGAAGGGCCGCGTAAACGACAAAAAATCGGTCCTTTAACAGTTAATGAAAAAACATTAATATTTAATTGTTTTAGATCATTTACAGACAAACATTTATGTAAAAGTGTTGATTACACAGTGGAATTAGTTAGTAGTACGCTTGGTGTTGGGAAATCTACGATTTACAGAGTTGTTAAAGAAGAGAAATGTGGCGAGTTTCAAACAGCACGTAAAGCTCCAGGAAAACCAAAATTTCAATTAGAAAATCTTTTGAAAGAAAGACTTCGAAGGAAAGTGCATGCGTTCTTCTTTAGAAAAGAATTTCCGACAGTAGACAAAGTTCTTGCCACGGTTCGAGATGATAAGGATTACCCTGAAATGAGTCGAAGCACACTATGGAAACTTTTAAAAGAAATAGGTTTTCCATAGAAAAAGTATTCCAGAAAGTCTATTTTAATAGAAAGAAGCGATATTGTAGTATGGAGAAGAAATTACCTAAGGACTATAAAAGAAATGAGAAACCAAAGAAGAAATATATTTTATTTAGATGAAACTTGGATCAACGAGGGACATAAACCAAATAAATGTTGGCAAGATGAAACTGTTACAAGTCGAAGACAGGATTTTTTAAATAATTTATCTACTGGTTTAAATCCACCATCAGGAAAGGGGCGCAGACTAATAATAGTACACATCGGTAGTTTAAACGGTTTTGTTAAAGGTGGTTTATTGACTTTTGAATCTACTCGTACCGGTGACTACCATGAGGACATGAATGCTGATGTCTTTAAAGAGTGATTCGAACAAATTATAGATCTTCTTCCTCCTCAGAACTGTATAATAGTAATGGATTATGCAAGTTATCACTCGAGACTTATAGAAAAAATGCCCACAACCAAGTGGTTAAAAAAAGATTTACAGAATTGGCTAAATTCAAAGAATATTAAGTTTCATCCCGGTTCTGTGAGAAAAGAACTGTATCATTTGTGTTCCCTTCATAAAGAGAAATTCAAAAAATATGAGATTGATGAAATTGCAAAAAATCGTGGGATGACGGTGGTTACATCACCACCATATCATTGCGAAGTAAACCCGATTAAACTGATATGGGCACAGATAAAGGGAGAAGTTTCAAGAAAAAATAATTCTTTTAAAATAAGTGATGTTAAACAGTTGTTTTCGGAGGCTGTAAATAATGTGAAGCCTGAAAACTGGGAAAAGGCAGTAAATCATACGATTAAAGAAGAAGAGAAAAGTTGGACAATATTACTGATGAAATGATGGAGCCACTCATTGTAAATATTGGTTGCGACAGTTCATCTTCTGATTTCGATTCTGATTTGGATTTGTAGGTAAGAAGTAGTTTTTATATTAAAATTATTATTTATGAACGTAACGTTGTTTAAAAGTCAAAGTTTAAACCCTTATACCTACATAACCCGTTTGACACAATGTTCTTAACATACCTTGTGGAAAAATAAAACATTTTATAAAAAATTACAGTTTTTTACCTTCAGCTGTTTAGAAGTTATAAGCAGGTTAATTAGGTGAAAATATAAGTGTATACTCGAGGAATAACTTCAAAAAATATGTTAACTGTCTACTAAAAGAAGTGGTACGCCTATGGATTACGAACGCGTTATTATTTTAATACTCTCTCATTCCTAATCTTGAACCCAATACCATCACAATATTTGCTAATGATTCTGAAATCCTGGCTGTTGAAAACGATAACGAGGACGTTAATACAAAATTGCAAAAATCTATAGACCAGACTAACACCTTAACAAAAAGAATTAAATTAAATAAAGGCAAAGCTGTATCAAATTCAGCAATAATCAAAATGAACATACTATTCCCATTAGAATAAACGACACTTAGATTCCTTTTGCTAATATAGCAAAATATCTGGGTATGACACTTGATGCTGAACTTTGGAGGAAATTTCATATTAAAAAGAAACGCGAAGAACTTGATACAATATACAAAAGAATGTAATGTAAATAATTCCAACTCATCCACATAGAGCATGCATATGTTACTACAGCTTTGTCCGAACATCTCACAAAACCGTAATATTACGGTCATCGTCATGCGCAGTAAATAAAAACCTATCAATAAAGCCCAAAGTCGAACGGTTTTTATTTACTGCGCATGACGATGACCGTAATATTACGGTTTTGTGAGATGTTGGGACAAAGCTTACATCTTTTCGAAGTAAGCAGCATACATTGTCGGCACAGCTAAGCAGTACTAGAGTGAATTCTACCTCAAAATTTGTACTTAAGTATTCAAAGTACTCAGTTTTTGTTACTAGTACTTTCATTCAGATGAAAAAAAACTTTTTATGTTCACCTTTTTGAAAAAATGTTAGTATTCAAAAATTTTTAATTGAAAAATAATAACAATCCAAATAGAAGTTGAATCTCTTGGCTTTTTTTAAAATAATGTTTTTAAATTTAAAACCCAGTTGATTTTCATAATTTTTGGTTCGGCCTAAGTATTTCATTGATTTTTATATTTTTGTCATTATTTCACTAAAGCAAAGTGATATTCAACTTCTGTTTGGATTATTATAAATATTAAAATAAGTAAACCTTTTATGAAGAATACCATTTTTTCCAAAAAGTGAAAACTACAAAGAGATAGCATTAATTATGCAAGAAACGAATAATATCAGCGCTGCCTCTTTATACGGCAGGGCAAACGTTACATCGCGGTCGGGCCGTATAAACAACATAACAAAACATAATTAAATAAAACAACAACTTAAATAATTGCAGAGTTCAAACGTTAACAAATACAAACTTTATCGTAGTTAACCAAAATAAAAAAAATATGGTACGCATTTAATTTCGAATAAAATTAGATTTCAAATGAAGTGTCACACTTTAAAATACGTAACAGTTTTGTATCCCGCTAGTAAGCGTTAAAATCAAAAGTAATGCAATAAATAGTCATATTGCCGAAGTCTCTATAAAATTATCTTTTCAATGACGTGTCATACTTGGCACTTTCCCTATTTAAATTGCATTGGTTAGAGTAACACGGTGAAGGGGAATGACGTATGACAGTTAATATAATAAAAATATGTGCAATATGTCCAACTAAAATCGATCTGTCCGAGCGTTTTTTATCATCCACAATATTAATACCCAAAACCCCCATGTCAAGTTTTCATTGGGTCACCTTGTATAAAGAGAGTATTTATATTAAAGAAAATTATCTTATAAATAATAATCTTAAAACCAAATATGAAGTAAATGGATCGATCCGATATTAATATAAAAAAATACTGAATAAATAGTTTTGAAACCTCAGTTGTGAAGTTTGAAACGAATAAATTGGTAATGAAATTGATATTTTTGTATTTGATTGTATGTTACTCTCTTTACTTTCTGAAAACAGATTCCCCATAAAACAAGAAATAGTAAACAGTTTACAATAAAAACTTTTATCCAATTTGCAACTAGTAATATGTACAAATGACCGAGTCCGGTTCTGCTTATTTTGAAATAAACAAATATGGCCTTCGGTAGAATCTCTAAAAATTAAATACCTTACCGAATTAAATGTAATTTTCCTCCCTCTACTATTATAAATACAGCAAATACAGCTTTTTACAACACATCTTGGCATTTTTAACGTTAATTTTCAAAATTTAAGTCACTAAAATACCAAATTTTCTGGTTGACACATCGAATTTGGATAAACAACACTTGTTTAATCTAAGTTTAGATCATATTCTGTATTTAGACCAAATGTATTGTAGATCATTGATGTTTAGGCTATTTGATATTAGATCAAATTGTTTAAGACCTTTTTCTTCAACCAATTTTTCCGGGAACCATTGAAAAGAAAGGTATAAAAATATACATAATATTTTGTATTTTTTATTTTTTACAAATATTCATTTTTTATAAAACAATTAATTCATTGCAACAATTATATTTTTAGTACATAAAAACATTTTTTTTGCATTACATTGTTAGAGTGGTACTGATCAAATTTGTATTTTAGATAAACCTATATAATATAATGCTAGTAAAAATACGAATTATTTTACTATCATTATAAAAAACTACCTACATAGTTACAACCAAAGGTCCTGGAACTAGAGTTTAAAAATCTTCATAACAGTGGCGCAGCGTGCGTAGAATTAAATGTCAGGTAAAAATATATTTAATTTTCTGGAAAGTACTGGTAAAGATAAATGTTATATATACTTTATGGAGCAAATTGTAAGATTAAAGTCATGAATCATTGAGTATGGGGGGACATCCAGAAATCATACTATTTTTATATTCAAATTCGGATAACGCGATATATTTTTTATACGTGACGTCATCTGTGTAAGCTTGATGACGTCGTCAAATTTTTTTAAATGTAAATGTGGATACAATGTGATAACTCGTTTGAGAATTAGGAGAATTGTCTATCCAACCATATTAATTAAATTAACAACCTTTTTACATTAAAGATATAAATGTGAGTCAATTCAAAGAAAAAGTAGAGTTGGACGATGGCGAGATTTTTCACTCAAATTTTGAATCGTAACTGTGCTTATTATTATTCAAATTAAAGAGGTTATGTTTTTTCAAGGTTTTAAATGAGATAAATTTAAAGATTTTGTGAATTAGGCTATAAGTAATTGAGGGACTGTAAGTAATTGAGTTTTTTTGTACTGTCAAAAAGTTTATTATAATTTGTTGACAAGTACCAATTTATTTTCGACTCGTTTTAAGTATCTTACCTACTTAATTTTTGCTCTTTTTAGTGTTTTGCTTGTTTTTGCTTTTTTTATGAATTATTATCTACCTTATCCAGACTACTGTATTTAAATTCGACTTAACTGACATTTTTGGTCAAGTGGTTAATGGTGATATTATTAGAGTATACTATTTAAAAAGAAGCTTACTTAAAATGGATAAAATCGAAATATTATTAATTATTGGTTGTGAAGACAAAACCAGGACTATATTTGTACTGTGTTTAACAATAAATAGCACATGCGGAAAACCAATTTACCAATTCACAATTAGCAAAATTGAGCAGGTTTTTTTGTAAAAGACCTCTTTAAAGGTAATAGGTGGGGAAACAAGAAACCAGGTAATCCACCAGCATTTCAAGGTATTACCCACGCTTACTAGTTCAGGGGAAGTAGCATTAGATTAGATAATAACATTGTGAATTCGAAAGTACTTAAAAAGATTAAAAGTTAAAATGACATCCTCATAAATGTAGTGTGGGAACTCTTGGAACAAGATTTTAATACGAGGAGTTCAGTTTTGCAAGATTATAATGAAAAATAACAGAGATCCTATATTTCTAAAAAAAGTAGTTTTCTGATGAAGCAACATTCCTTCTAAATAGTAATGTCAACTATCACTTATCAGACTTGGGTATTGAGCAACACTGGATGAAAGAGTATCATACTTATTGCCCCCAAAAAGTGAATGTTTGATCCAGAAGAAATAATACCATAATTTTTCCAGGAATCCTCAACAGAATATTACCAATTTCTACAAGACTACCTATTTCCAAACAGAGTACAAGAAGAGTTTAGGGTTCGTCTTTCTCACTGTATTATAGTTAAAGGTCGTCAAGTTAAACATTTTCTATAAATGTGATTTTAATTTTATAAATAACACAAATAATTATTTTAGGACACAAGGATTCTAAGTGACTTAATAAAAAAATCCAGGTAATGGAATGTGGTTAAAATACCAGTCTGTTAAGTGGAAGAAAGGATATAAGTGGGCATACTGACATGTGTAGGTGTAGCTACTAGCAAAATGTAGTTCATTCCTAGGGGTCCTAGCACTAGGGGTCTGTATGTTTACTTTAACCTTTTGATATCTAACTGGTTTTGTCTTTTGATTTGTATCACAATGGTAAAACAGTTTTGTGTTTTCATAGAGATCATAGATCTTTACATAATAACTGTGGGATGCATTCATTTACAAAATTTTGGCTTTAACAATGAAAACTACTTAAACTGAAACAGTGACCATGGGCGCCGCCTACAGGATTTGTGATTTTGCATTTTTTCGTCTTGCTTTCCACTATAGCCTACGGCATTTGGACACTGAAACGGCGCTTATGACCTTGACAAGTCGTTTTTTGGTGTTTATGTAATCATATAAATAATTAATGAAGAAGTTATAAAGATGATATAAGGAAGTTATAAATAAATTATAAAGAAGTTATAAATAGGTTATAAAAAAGTTTAAAAAGTCAGTTACATGTATGTCTCAAAGAACTGCACCTTCAAGTTGAAATTTCATAGTAACAATGGAAGATGACCATTTTATTCATGTTCTACAACTTTTAACACTTTCTTCCGAAAAACGGAAAAAAGAATCCGAGGAAGTTAATTTGAGAGAGTCATGTCCAACAATTCTCTTTTACAAAACAAAATTCGAAAGTATTGAGTAATTCGAAGAATTATTAATGGTGGCATACAAATCAGGTTAGCTTGCTGTATAGCTTTCAGTTCTTTAGCCAGTTGATACAAAATTTAAATTTAAGAAGAAAAGTGAGAAAATCTTATTGAACTTTTCTAATTTTTCCACCAATCTACCATCAATAATGGGCTGCACCATAATGCAACAAAGGAAGCAATAACACAGCAATGACACAGATACTGACGAATAAATTGTGTTGTACATAAGGGTGGATACAACGAGGGGTAATAGAACAATTACCATCTCCCCTCCCGAGTTGCTCGAAGAAATACTGGAATTTATTGTAATTTCTAGATTTTACGTAAAAGCAAATAAACAATATGATTGTGATGAATAAAATTATTTACCACCCTCCCAGATTTGCGTCTTGTTGTACATAAGTATTTAATATGCCTACATTAAAATTCAAGATAAAGTAAGTCTACAATTTTCATACATTACTGCAGTTATTTTATTTTCCATTCTGCTCAGAAGTCAAGGTATCTAAGTGATGTCTTCTTGAAAGTCAAGGGGTCTAAGTGCAAACAACGGTTTTAAAAAATATATATAATGGCACCCTAATACAAAAATTAAAAAAAGGTTATAACTGATATTGAAAATCAAAGACCTAAATAGGAATTTGAAATACAAAAATAATGATAATCTTTCCATTTTTTACAAAAATATTTTAACTGATTAACTTAAAATGACAAAAATATTATTTAAAACCCGTTGTGTTTTAGGGTCCACAATATCTTAACCTCGTTTTTATGATTGAATAGACAATAAAGCATTAGAAAAGAAGTATCAAATGACCCATATTTCTTTTTAGAAAATAATCTATGACGTAACGCATAAAAAATATATCATGGAACCCGCGTTTTAATATAAAAGTCAGTGGATTTTTCTTGACAGGTACCGATTTTTAAAGTAATGAATTTATTCCTTTCATGTGCACCATACTGAATAAAATTTGATTAGCTGTACGTGACGTTATGCCACTGTTATGTGAAATATGGTGGGCAAATTATCCTTATGCTGCACAAAAATTCGTACAAAGTTAATTTTTTTATTCATTATAGATATCCCAAATATATGTTACATGAGTTTGCGACGGTTCCTGAGCTACGCTAAACTTTTGAGGGCAAAAACAGGAAATGTTTGCACTTTTTCAGTTTTTTATCCAAAATTTGAAAACGAAGCATCCTACAGAAAATTTCACTCAAATGAATATTAAATAATATAAAATATCGCGTCATATGGATCTTTAAAGTTAAAATCAATTTAACATGTATTTGGGATAAAAAAAAAACCAGCTTTGAACGAATTTTTGGTCAGTGAGAAACATGACTTTTTTGGGCCATGCTTTTATTGGAGGCTAATTTTCCTCGCCTAAAAATAAAGGTAAAAAAATAAACTGTGATTCACAGGACCAAAGCATAATATAAGATAATGGCACCTGGCAGCGTGAGAATCAAAACAAAAAATTAAACTTAACTACTTACTTAAAAAGCTATTCTAGAATAAATTAGTTTTGTTACAATCACAATTTTTGTTTTTAAAACTAGCCTATAATTAACTAAAAAGTAGAGTTAAGGCCACACTACTAAAATCAAAGTCATGATAAAGTACAAATGTTGATTGTATTTTATAGTAGTGTGACCTTAGAATAGCTATTAACAAAATAAAAGAAAAATTGGATATTATTACTGGGTAGGTACCAACTTTCTCCTACAATAAAAAACAAATTTCACTATAAAAAGAAAATGGTAGAAAGAAGAAGGAATGACAAAGAAATACTTAAAAGCGACAAAGAAATAGTTTTAAAACTATTTCAAGAATCCATTTCAATAAATCTAAACATGGCGGTTTCAACATAAAAGTTATAAAATTAGAATGTACAAAAATTTCGTTCAAATTCGTTTTTCATCGATAATATTTCATTTTATTTAAATCTTTTGGCACTTCTATTGGCAAGATCTTTATTTATCCTAAGTGATGGATATAGTAGTTTGTCAAGAGCATCCAATATATATTTTTTAATTTGGATACAAAGGTAAGATATTGTCATTGTAAGATAAAAAGGAGGCATACATTCTTATACATATTTCTTGGTACCTATATAAGACAATTTCATTGTTTATATTTAATACAGCTTATGTAGAATCTGTTTTCCTACTCAAAAAATAATAAATATACCAAGCATTTACTGACTTTTCCTATCTCATATGCAACTAATGTCCTGTTTCCTTGTATCTTACCCTGACAATATAATTTCTTAATCTATTCAGTATGGCCTTGGATCATATGGAGGTGCATTAAATCCTACGTATCTATTATTTTTTCTATGTTGGAATCCACTACCAGGAGCAGTATTATAATAAATAACCCTCCTGATACCGAACGGGTCAATATATCCAAAACTACCAGATCTTTTATCGCCTGGTAAGGTCTCTTCTTCGTGGTAAGCTCGTGGTATATAGTATCTAAACCCATCGTTAGATACAGATACTCCATCGTAAGTTTGTGCTTTAGGTTGATTCCCTAGATAAGGACGTCCATTTTTGTCCAAAGGATAAGTAGGTCCGTTTTGAAACCTGTAGCTGTTTTCGACATGACGAACGTAAGGATTGTAATCTAAAGAATTGTGATCTACTTCTTGAGAACCACCAAAATCTGCAGGATTGTAGGAAGGAGAATACACAGGAGGAGCTAAAGTAGTTAAAGAAGAAGTTCTATCATAATAAGGAGCTTGTGTTGTTTCAATGTAAGGATTTACAGTTGATTGCAAATTATTACTAGATACATAAGTTAGGTTATGAAGAGGTGCTAGTTGAATCTTTTCATAAGGGGATCTTGAAAAGGCATTTGGTGTAATTTCTACTACTGAATTTTCTGTTGGAATTATAATCCTAAACGGAGTAGAAGAATCAATAGAATTATGAGAAACATCTACGGTAGGCGACAGGGTACTTACAGGAGATAAAGTGGTGCTAGGAATATAAGAGCTAGAAGGTACTGAAGATGGAGTCGTACTAGGAATGTATGATAAGCTTGGACTGTAGCTAGATGTTACTGAAGGAGCGGCAGTTGTACTAGGAATATAATTGTAACTCTGTGGAATAGGGGAAGGAGTACTACTAGGAATATAGTCATAATTTTGTAGATTAGAAGAAGCAGTACTACTAGGAATATAGTTATAACTCTGCGGAACAGGAGAAGGAGAACTACTAGGAATATAATTATAACTCTGAGGAACAGAAGAAGGAGTACTACTAGGAATATAGTTCTGTGATAAAGGAGAAGATGTGCGAGGAATATAATTATTCGAAGAAATGTGGCCTTGGTATGGTATTGTTATCACTGGTCTCTGGTGTTGAAATCCTGTTTTATCTAGGGTTCCAGCACCGGTCGGGTACTTTTTAGCCGATTTTACAGCATCGCCAACATTGATGTTTCTTCCCACGAATACATTTTTATTTTTCAGAATTCTGTAGCCTGCGTTGTCTGCTATGTAGTCTCGTTGCCTCAATATACCTAAAAAAAAGAAAAAAGTTGCAAATTTCTATAGAGCAAAATCAATATTTAGGATTTAGTTTTAAAAACAATATCTAAACGTTTAAAGCTAGATGTTATTTAATGACATGGACATATAGTTGATCTTTTTTTAAAATTATTTTTAACAATAAATTCTTTTTCAATAATCGACAATTTTTATAATGGATTCTTTTTTACAGTCCTTTTTACAATCAATTCTTTTGTTGCAATCGCTGCTTTTTACAAATGATACCTTTTAAAATCGATTATTTTTTTCAAAATGTTTTTTTGGTCGATAGATCCCTTATCTTTACAATGGATTCTATATACAATAGTTTTCTTTTTTTTACGATTAAATCTTTTTTGTAATGACTACTTTTTAAAATCGTTTTTACTATTTATTTTAACAATCGATTATTTTACAAATGAATTGTTTTTACAGTCGATGTTTTTTACATTCGATTCTTTTTTATAACCGATTTTTTAACTTCTTTTTTTTACTTTGATCCTTTGTTTACAATTAATTCTTTTTGCAATCGATATTTTTTAAAGTCGATTCTTTTTAATGTCGATTTTTTACATTCAATATGTTCCACAAAAGGTTAGGTTTACTATCAAATCTTTTTATAATCGATTTTTGTTACAACCCATTCTTTTTAGAGTCGATCCTTTTTTTAATTTTTATAATTGATTCTTTTTTAATAATCAACTATTTTTATAATGGATCCTTTTTTTACAGTCCTTTTTACAATCTATTCTTTTTTTTGCAGTCGCTGCTTTCTATACTGTATTATGATAATAATGCAAATGAAAGTGTAAAAAAGTTTATAATGGGGGGACATGATAAGTAAAGGAAAATACATAGAAAAATATACTACTGAGAACTAACAATAGATAAATACAGATATTTAAAAATTCATATAAATAAAAATTTCCTTGGTTTATTCGAAACATTTTTCCATCTTCTGGTGCAGTTAAAATTTTTAAAATAACGGAAACCCCCATCTTTCTGTTTCACACGCTGTGAATTATAGAAAATAAAAACAATATGACCGAATAAACCAAGAAAATTTTTTCTTATATAAAATTCTACTACGATCAGGAAATTATCCTTGATAATTCACAGTTTCTAGATATTGTTCTATTCTTTTTTTTGATAGATTATATTGTAAACTCTAAATATAACTTAAAAAACAGTTAAAAGGTAGATAAGAGAAGACAACACGCCAACAGATCCTTCAAACTGTCAAAGAACACATTAATTGGCGCGCCACTCACAAACAAGGTTGCCAAACCAGTGTTACCAGTCTAGTACCATTCACAATTCACAAATAGCTACGTTCGTTTGATCTGTCTACAGGTGTAGCATGATTTTGTAAATAACCATAGGAATAGAGTAAGGATTATATTTTAATATTTTATCATTCCATTTCTTTTATTTTGCATAATAATTATTTTTCTTTAATTATATTTGACCATAAATATGAGACACAAGAAACTGGCTAAACACTAGTTCTTTTTGGTCTTAATAGGTTGGCAACATTTTTCGTTAGAAATTTGTCAGTTCTATGATCGAACGGTCACTTTTTTTTAAATAACTTTTTTCGGCCCTTTCCGATTTGATTTTTGGAAGAAGATGGCCGTTGGGAATTAGCTCCGCATTGTGTTAAATAGTGTTGCGTAATGATTAGTTTTCGAGCTTTTTGTTTTGTCCAAGGGCTCCCGTGCCAATGTTTATGTTACTTTTGTTTTGGATGAACCTGGTTTTTGACCAATATCTGAGGCAAGTGAGACGCCGAGAGATATTTTCTTCCACGTGTTGCTGGATCCCGGTAGCAGAGAAAACCCTCAAAAGAGGTAAGTCATTGCCTTTGCTGCTCCTGCATTTTCTTTGTCTGACAAAACACTCATATTTTAATATATATAGGGTTCTTCCCGTGGATAAACAAGAGAGCCACATCAACCGTGGGTGGTTATTTTCAGAAAGCTACAGAATGGAATTCTGTCTTGCCAATATGCTGGTCCGTTTTATTTACCCTGCTCACTCAGATTTTATATTTTTGGAATTGTAAGTTTACATCCACAATTTTTGTAGATAAGTACTGATGATGGCAAAATGCCGAAAGCGCTTTGCATTTATTAATTAAAAAGTTTTGCACGAAATACAAGTCTTTCCTTTTGAATCTAAACTACGTACACACAGCTGTCAACCCCTTTTTTGGTTATTTTAATTTCCTTTTTATTTCAAACGTTCTTACGATGATCCCGTGCCCCAAACAGTCCTGTAACATGATGAGCTTCGGTGTGCAGTGTGTAGCCTAACAAAGAGCTCTTTCTAATGTCGCTGTCAGACCTTGGATTATATTTTGGTATTTATTATTTTTTCTTTAATTTTAGCAATATGTTCGCAATGTCTATTTAGACACTTATACTTATATTTTGGAACGGGTGTTTCTTTATTTTCTGTATGATTTAGTTTTAAGAATACTTTTTGTTTCTTTTATTTACAGCCAGTTTGTAAATATTATTTTGAGTTCTCAAAACAATATACCTTAATTTTAACAAGACGTCCCGGATAGGTATAAACAAACCTTCTTATTTTATTTTTCATATATTTCTCCAACTATTGGCGAATGAATTTAGAGGATATTCTCAATTACACCAATTCTATTGACTATAAATTTAACTGTTTAAAAATGAATTGATTATTTTCAATTATATTGTTTCTACCGTTTATAAATTTAAATGTTGATAAGTAGTGGATTGAGAAATTACTTCCAATTTTATTACTTTTAGAGTTTGATTCATCAAATGAATTGGGTAAATATTGTTAATATATCATTATTTCTCTTTTGAGCAAAGAACGTTTGTATAATTTAATGCTCATCGAACAAATTGAGAAAATATTGTTAATATATCACTTTCATTTATTTTTCTATTAAATTTAATTTAAATTATGTATGACTTTTATTTCACAGCATATCATGATCATCTCTACAAGTGTCTTTTTGCAGATTCATGTATTTATGGTTTAATTATTTAAATTTTATTTACTGTGGTTTCTGAATTTACCGTTAGATTTTAAAAAACTTCTTTATCAAATAATACCAAATTTTTTATTCTATAAAATATTCAGTGGCGTCCATCTATGGTTTAAATACTTTTTTTTGTATTTTATTTAAGTGTATCTAAAGTCAATTTAAAATAATTAAATTTCAAGACAACAAATCCTTACTCACACATTTATGCCACCGACGCGTAGAGCTGCTGTGCTGTATATAACCTAAACTCTTTGTCAAAAGAAAAAAAAATAGGTTACAAAGTTGAATATTATTGTTGAACATTTTAAATTGTTTATTTTACCTTATACATTTTTTTTTCTACTCTTCATACAGTATTATCTGAAGAGTATTATAGGTTTACTTTGTCTGTCTGTCCGATGTCACGTTTTTGTCTGCACGATAAGTCAAAAACGAGAAATGATATGAACTTGAAAATTTTAAGCAAAAATCAAGCTCTATAAGGGGACAAAGCCTATTAATTTTTAACAAATCTGATTAAAAATAGGAGGTTAAGATGGGTTGAAATTAAAAAAATCCTAAATTAAAGACGAAAAGCAATATCAATATGAAATTTTTAGTAAAAATGAAGCTTTATAAGAAGATAAAGCCTATTGATACTGAAAAAAAATATGAATATATTGGGGGTTTAGGGGGGTTAAAATATAAAAAAACAATCCTAACTGAAAAACTTGAAATTTTTAGCAAACATCAATCTCTGAAAGGAGAAGAAGTCCATTAAAAAAAAACAAAAATGAAAAGCGATATCAACATGAAATTTTTAGTAAAAGTCAAGGTCTATAAAGAGATGAGGCCTATTTGATTGTGAAAACAATTTGCTTAAAAATGGGGTTAAGGGGGTCTGTTAAACTGCGAAGAGTATCATTTAAAATGTCAGGCATTATATATCTTTATTCTAGTTTGTGTCTGCGTAATATTATGTATTGTGATGGGACTGATCTTATAAATTTAAAACATTTTAGTTCTTATTTTATTTACAAATAAAAGGTATTTTAAAAATATATTTTTTATTTGACATCTGTGACAAATTGTAAAATTAAATTAGGTTTAAACCAGCTGCATCTGTTTTTGAAACGTTTCATTTAGAACGGTTCGAGGAAATAGAAAAATCAATATTAACAAACATCATAGAGGATAGCGTAGACAATAAAATTCATGATAAAAAAGTAGAAAATGCATAATTATGAAGGTTTATAATTTTTAAGAATTTTAAAAATACTTGTAATTCTAAATAACTGGTTAAAGCCGGATTCTAAATATAACGATCTATTATTCATAAAACTCTGGTAATATTACATGAGGTTCTCTTTGACATATGAGGCAAAAATTATCTGTTGTTAGAGATTTACAAACTCACAAATCGTTAACTTAACAGTGACATCACTGTTTTAAAATAATTTATTTGAGCGCTTTCAAAATTTATGACATAGTATTAAAACTGGTTCTAAAAGTTATTGAAAATATTTTTAAACCAAAGAGACCGCTCGAATATGGCTTAAATTATTTAAAAAATTGTGCTTAGTAAAAAATGATTGACCATTAATTTTTGGTACTTCAAATCAAATATTTTAGAAAATTAATCATGTTTGAAAATAATGGTTAACTTGAATGTTTATGAGAAATGAAAAATTAAATAATAATTATAAAAAATGTTAAATTTTTTTAATAAAATTACCTAAGCATAATTTTTAAATTCATAAAATTTAATTCTAAAATAATATACAGAGAGTTGCATTTGAAAAAATTATCCATATTTAAGACATGTTTCAAAACACTCTGTATAAAAAAACCAATTACAAAATCAATGTAAACCTACCTAAATTATGATAATTTAATTTGGGGTCTGCATCATTCTCAAATATAATAAAAAAATTAACTGCTTGGCAACACTGTTGTTTTTTAAAAACATACTATGGTTGAATACAGTATTACCAATCCATACTAAAAATAAAATAAAATAAAATATTCAAAAAATATACATTTTTATTTACCAGGCAAAAACGCAACACCCTGTATACCAAAAACATTTTTAATATGTATTTTTTAATTCCATATAACTATTATTAAAAACTTGTTTGCGGGTCTATAACACAAATTGAAATATTGAACAACTGAAGACCGTAAATATGAAACGTGCTATTTACCAAAAAAGTTAAAATAGATATTTTAGGATGAAAAGTTGCTATGTGCCATGCAAAATAATGTATGAAAGGTGCGAAGTGCCAACCCAATCCTAAAAGTTCAAAACATGTCTATTAGATAACGTAATAGGTAACCTCCAAAGCCGCTAGATTAGAAAGGTGCCAACTAATGTTTGCAACACAAGTCCACTTGTCTAGTCAGTGTGTTTCTGAGTTCGCGACTGTCACATAGATGCATTTTGTGACCGTGCTTCATTTTGTTACAGTTAAATTTTGATTTTGTTCTGCAAAATATAATTACTTATATCATAAATAGCAATATGGAAAAGATTGCTAAAGTAAGAAAGAGAAGAAGTAAAGGCACAAGAAGATTTTCTGCAGAACAGAGGTTAAAACTGGGGAAAGCATACAAAACTTACAAATATCAAAAGAAACCAGAAAAAAGAGACCTGAGGCAGTAACTACTTGACAGCTGCAGTTATTTGTAAAGATTTATATGCAATACATTATATTTTATAGGCAAAATGTAAGTGTAACTTTGAATACAAGACTATTTCATTAGAAAAGTAACAGCTACTATTCGAACAGTTTTACAAACAGCACTATAATACCTAAAATATGTTTCTCATGGGATTGATTCAGATAACTATTGTTAAACGGAGAAGACATGGACTATAGGAAATACTGGAGCAGAGTCGCAAACAATGTACTGTGTTGTTTACTGTACCCAATGGGAAAGGTAATATTGTTGTAGTATGTAAAAACATCTTTATGGGTATTTTTTCTGTAACACGTAAGCGACTTGAGCTTCTTGTCCGAAGAGAGAAACTAGGCCAAAGATGAAAGACGGAGACATTCTGCCAGCAAATTTAGACAAGCTAACAGGGAACTTGTAAAAAGTCAAGTGAATTCAATACCATGAGATGTAAGCCATTATTCAAGAAACAAATTAATAACAGAATACTTAAGCCCGGATTCAAATATCAGTCGAATATACAGAGGTTTTAGGAAAAGAAATCCGATCAGTTCAGTCACACATAGTTTTTACCGAAATGTATATTTTCCAAATCTTTCATTCAAACGATAGGTCAAATAGACACCTGCAAAAAGTGTGATCTACTCAAATGTCAAATACAACTAAAAATAGCTGAGAGTGTTATAGCTAAACAGAAGGTAGAGTTACATTAGAGAAAAAGTAAAAAAGCAAGAAGTTAATGAAATAAGATATCTGGATGTCTCAAAGACCAGGAAGTTATAATGCTATATATCAATGGGTCTTCAGCAAGTACTTTTTGTTTCTACATTTACATATTCTGATATGTTTTATCTTCGGCAGTTATCGTGTTTCAACTTTTGCATTCGCATAGAAGATATTCGTCAAACCGTAATATCTATGTGGGATGAAAGTATTACCAACCGTGGAGGCAATGAAATTAGTTCTTGTTTACTAAAAAATCAATCAGGATATTACTGACAAAAACTCGTAGTTATATGAAGTGATAATTGCTGCGGGCAAAATAATAACTGCATAATGGTTTTTACATTACTGTTCTTAGTACCTTTAAGATGTTTGACAGACAATCGAGCAAAAGTTTCTGGTCAGTGGACATAGCAATGAAAGCAGTTGTACCAAAAGCTTGTTATGTCTGCAAAACTTAAATCTCCCTTCCTCTGTGTTGAGATGTGCCAGCATGAATTTTACAATATCCAAACTGCTGCTAAGCAATTAATAAATATCTCAAAGCTAAACATTAGCAAATTAGTTAGTTAACGTTATGCATCAAAGGATCCTATAGTGGTTAAAGTGAAAAAGTATATTTCGAAGAAACTTCCAGAACACTGAAGGATTTGAATAAGGCAAGGTGTCCCAAGAAAAGCAATCCGGAGACCCTCAGTTAAAATGCCCTTAAAAGAAAAAGAGAAATAAATGCTACGTGCAATGATTGACTTTTTACCAAATGGGGAACATAAGAATTATTATTTGCAGATATATAACTAAAAATTGCCAGAAATTTGTACTTTTTGTAGGAGTTGTGTGGCGAAATTACAAAATAGCGATGAGATGAAAACCATTGCAATCTTAAATCTATGGTTAAATAAATCTCACCGATATTACTATGAATTGTTATAAAATAGTTAAAACGTTTTAAACAACATTGTTTGAATTATGATAAAAAGGATTACCTGTTTATTATATATGTAATTGTAAAATAAGTAAATTTCTTGATAACATGTGTTGTGGAGTCATTGTAACTCTAAATTTTAGTAGATAAATAAATAATAATGGTTTGTTAACGTTAACAAAGATTGCGCCACCTATAAGGTAATGGTCAAATATTTCAAATAGTTAAAAAGGTAACATTACAGTTTTAAGTAACTTCATTATTAATATAAAGAAAATTGCATATACAATAATGAAAAAAATCTCATAGATGGGGTACTATTATAGTAATTATAATATCAAATTTGTCTGAATAATGATAAATATAATTTTGTAGATTGATATACTGTAAATATCAATGTTTAATTGCAAATTATTAATAAATTAAATATTGTTATTGGTAATTTAAACAATTTTCTTTTATTTTTTTAATTATCCTTAATAAAAAAGGTACCTATGTGGATCATAAATAGCAGACAGGAGAGTTAAATACAGGGTGTCTCGAAATTAGACGGTCATATTTTAACAGCGTAATCTACATCCTAAAATAGAAATAAAAGTTCATATAAACATAGGTCCGAAAACGTTTCGTTTTCGAGATACAGGGTGTTGCAAGTGAAGTCCTGATGGCACATTTTTGTAAATATTTTCTAAAATTTCTTTAGTCACCGGTTTTCCAAAGTAAAAAAAAAATAAAATTTCTGACTTCACAGGCCTACTAATTATTGTTTACACTTTCGAATAACTTATCATGAAATTTTCAAATGCTTTTTTCTTGAAAATGGTGCGTCCTAGCGAGATGCAACAAAAGTAGCTTTATTATAAAGAAAACATTGGTTTTTTAAAATGTTTAATCAAAAACGTTAAAAACTGTCAACAAAAAAAAACTTAAAGCAATTTTACCCTAAGCCCCCCCTAAGTTACCCACCTATGAAGATGATCAAAAACTGGGGTTTAGTCCGTTAAATAGAGCTTAAAAACATAAGCGTTTGTACCAAATGTCACTTAGTTATCTTTAAACGTTCAGAAAATATTTACAAAACAGTGTCATCAGAACTTCACTTTTAACACCCTGTATCTCGAAAAAGAAACTCCTATTTTAGGATGTAGATTATGCTTTTAAAATATGACCGTCTAATTTCGGGACACCCTGTAGTTAAAAATTTAAATGATATGCAATAGGATAAAGTTTGAACCACTCTAGAGGAATAGTTTATTTAACATATCTGAATATCAGTTAAATAGTATATGGGCTAGCTGAGGTAAGATATTTATCAATAATAAAATTTAAATAAAATATATAAATATGTACACAAATAATAAATAAATAAAATAACACAACAGTACCTACCTTTATTTTTAACAATGTCAAACATTTTTATTTGGAAAAGTTGATCAAAATTAAAAGCTACAGATCAATAATCCAATATTATGCGCCTATAGAAAAACGATCTTTCATACTTTTTGACATAAATATGAATTATTATATATATATAATATTGCAAATCATAAAACTGGTATTTTCATGGTATTTAGAATAATATTAAATATCTGACATTAGTTTTCAATTCTGATAAATTTTTCTTTACAATTATTTTCTATATTGATAAAATTAAAGGTACATTGCATAAAATTCCTAATTTTCGACCTCGTTTTCGACAAACCTCGTACATGCCTAAACAATTTAATATCGAACGAATTCGTTTTCAATTTTAGACCATGCATAACTTTTATGAAAAATACATTTTTTCCATAAAATAATATGGTTCCGACTTAAGTAGACCCACTGTATAATATTTGTAGCTTACTTCCGATCGTATAACTTATTGCTTAAACCGAATTTATATCTCTTTAAACATCGTGTAAAAAAATTTGGGATCCCTGTGTATACACACTTTAGAATACAAAGGCACCTACCACCTATTGAGTGGGTGCCAGTGCCAATTTTTTTTAACCTTTTAAAAATATACTTCCTGAATTCACAACATGTTTTCACTTGCAAGAAATCGTACTTCCATACTTTTAATTATTTAAATAATATTTACATATTTTTTACTTCTTAAATAACCTACTTTTAAATTTGCAAATATGTCGATACCTAGATCCGTGCAAACTTTATTCAAATTAAAAAAAAAAACACTTCAGAATCTCACTTGTTGCTTTTATTAAATCCTTTCACAACGGAATTTGCTCAATGTCTGTCCATATAAGTCCACAGGAATTTTGAAATATATCCCACACGTAACGTTACCCCACGCGTTATTGTTGGTAACAGATTATGTCAGATAAACGTTAAATGGTTTTTTCTTTGTTGCAAATTGCCAGTCGAGTCGAGTCGAATTGATTTACGATTAAAACGAGCTATAAGTGGAACTCCGTGTTTGGTAAAATTAAACTATAAGATGATCAGACAAGAAATCTTTATATTTTTTTGAGTACTTTAAAATTAGATTTGTTCTCAGTTACACAGAAAATTAACTTATATGTGAGGGAAAATTTCAATTGACAGACTTCTTCTATGTTGTACAGCAGGGACTCCAACCGTTTCTGCAGATTGCACCACACACCAAATTAGCGCTAACTTGTGTTTGGAGTAAGAACTAAAATGATAATTGACTAATGGCGGTAAATTTGAACTGTAATTTTTGGTATTAGGTAGCAGTTATGAATTAAATTATAAATCAATTTCACATAAATCATTTTATAAAATAAAGTAACTATGGAACTATACTCCGTTTTTAAACTAGGAGGAGCGAATTGGAAAATCCTATTTACCCAGCAAAAAATAACTAAAAAAGTAACTAGATATCATTTTAGCGGTAAATTTATAATTGTTACAAGTTGCAACAAGTTAAACATATTTTTATACAATTAAAGCAGATGGTATATTTTTGAGACATCCTTTAAGTCTTTTGAATATTAAATGTTTATTTGCAGGTTAGATAAGATAAGTAAAGATTGTTAAGAGCGTACCTACAAAATTTTAACGTTCGAACTCGAAATCGTGTACTCTGGGGTCTATTCTGTAACAATTCCTTTATATTTAGCGGCCTTTAAAAATATTTTCTTCTTTACTTCCGTCATTATTTAAACAGATCTTTAAAATACATTAGAGGACTATCTTAAAGAAATCTGTTTAAATAATGACAGAAGTAAATTAACGAATACAAACATATTTTTAAAGGCCGTTAAATATAAAGAAATTGTTACAGAATAGACCCCTCTTTCCCATATATTATTTCCCTACCATGGCTGCCGACGCACATTGGGGCAACAAGCCCTCAAATTTGGCAATAAATGAAATAATTAAATAGCACATACACTCTACCTCATATTTTTTTCTGATATATTACTGTTCACTACATAATAAAACGGACAAGTGCAATCTTTTGTCTCACGCGTTTCATCACCACCCTCAGTCAAAGTTACTTATCTGAAGCGAGTATATTATGTTCATTGTTATTTCGTAGTTTTTAACTTGTTTTTGTGCTGTGCTTAGGCTGTATTTTGATTGTTTTTTTCAAATTTCCGCCACGGAACCTTCAAAGTTCAGCTATGTATTATTATTTTAATAAGTAAAGAGTTGTAGAAAAATAAACGTAATCTTATAATAGTGGGGTTAAGTAAAATGAAGGTTAAACGTTAAAATTTTAAAATATTCTTAAATACATTAAGGCTATTTGTTGTGTTCCAAAGCAGTCCAAGCTTTAAATTTCGACTTTTCATAATAAATATTGTTTGTACTTTTCAAAATAGTTTAGGTTCTGTGCACTTATTTGCACTTTTCTTCACTATTTCGGTTTTTTCAAAGTATATAGCAGGATGATCGTAAAAAATGAATTCGGTTTTTTTAATATATTTCGTTTATTAATAAATCGATTTTATTGTCCTTAGGCTCATTTTATAGACAACTAAATATGTTCCCAGACAGACATAAAAAAATGCCAGAAATGTAAAATTTAAGATAACTGACCTAATTGAAGAAAAAAAAACGAGCCTAAAAGTAACCCATTTTAAGCTTAGACCAGAGCATACTGGCGCATTCATTTGCAAAATTGTTTTAATTCGTAATTTTTTTTCTTAATATCTGGAAGGCTTGCTTAATTATAAAAGTGTAAGATGACACTCGTTATTTGTTTATGTTATTGTTTAAACAACGAAAAAATGATTAAGCCAGAAAAAATACATTTTTTGCAATGAATTAATTTTTTTTATATTCTTTAGGATATTTCGACTGAAAAAAGTCCTTACGCCCATCATCGTATCTTCAACCCTTTAATTGTTATGAATTTTTTAAAATCCAAAATTGACGAAAATTCTAATTTTCTTGAATTAAATAATATACCTTAAAATTTAAAATGCTATAATTTTAAATTTTTACCGAATATTGAAACTATAATAAACAAAATTACCTAAATAAATTTTAAAAATTTTGTTTGTTGTTGTTTTTTTTACGTTATAACAATATGCTTCCTACGCGCCACGATGCCACGAAAAAGATTGTTCACTAGTATTTTCATTAAACAACAAATTAAATCGCACAGTCACGTTATCGTTTCGACGAAGAGTTGCATTTTTTAATTTTAAATATGTAACAAGTTTCGGACACTTCACTAACGCCTCGCCATGATCACAAAATAAACACTTTTTGTCGTCAGATAATATAATTTTTTTTTAAATTAAAGAGAACGTCATTATTATTCAGAAAATTACACGACTGCAAAGTAAACCAGTAGATGTAGAATCGAGCAAGACTGATTAACAATTGAAAAATAATTTTCAAAACGAGCCAAAAATTCTAAGGTAGGGTTGAATTTTCTATTTGGAAGGTTGTAAAAATTGTTTATGACAGGAAAAAAAAATAGAAGAAGAGTTAAACGTACAATTTTTTCAAAATACGAAATAAGTCCCTTTACCTATTTGTATTCATAGTGCAAAAGATTGAGTCATAAAAAATTTCATATTTATAGTACTGACTCTCAATATTAGAAAAAATTTTTTTTTTCCTTATTTTTGTTAAATGGAGAAAGGTTTGGATATTTTTGAAATCATAAAATTTTATAACCCCAGTAAGCCTACTATGTTCATTGTAACAGGTAGAAATTTTTCAAGGATCACGACAAGTGTATTTGGCCTTTTTATCGTATTGAAAAAAAAAAGGTTGAAGAAGATTTTACTTCTCAGGCAGTATCTGACAACAATTTTTTCATGAATAAAAATAAATGTTAAAAATAAATGTTTCTGTTATTTTTATTAAATAAAAAAGTTATCAAAAGTATCTAAAAAGTAAAAAAAAATCACATGATACAAAACTATTAATCAGCAAATATAACAAAGTGTTATGAAAAATGTTAATAATAATTTTAAACTTATTACCTCTGAAAAACAGCAATAAATTGATTCAGCGCGTCATCGGGCTTTCTCTTACCCATCTTATACATATTGAGTTGGAAGTGAGATAGAAGTACTTCTCTCTAAAAATACACGCGCGTAGGAAGCATATTGTTATAACGTAAAAAAAACAACAACAAACAAAATTTTGAAAATTTATTTAGGTTATTTTGTTTATTATAGTTTGAATATTCGGCAAAAAATTTAAAATTATAGCATTTAAAATTTTAAGGTATATTACTTAATTCAAGAAAATTAGAATTTTCGTCAACTTTGGATTTAAAAAAATTCATAACAATTAAAGGGTTGAAGATGCGATAATGGGCGTAAAAACTTTTTTTATTCGAAATATCCTAAAAAATTTAAAAAAAATTAATTCATTGCATAAAATGCATTTTTTGCCTTAATTAATTTTTCGTTGTTTAAACAATAATATCAACAAATATCGAGTGTCATCTTACACTTTTATAATTAGGCAAGCCTTCCGGACATTTTAAAAAAAAAAATTACGAATTAAAACAATTTTGCAAACGAATGCGCCACTATGCCCTGCACTAGCTCGTTTTGCATCATAATTATAAATTAAATATAAAATATAATAACAAAAGTTAAATATCTAACCTATTTTCTTTATTTTAAGACTTCTCCGAGCACGATTGGTACATTTGGTCATAAGATATAGACAATCAAAGTTGTCTGGTTTTTATGTTTTCATAGAAGCTTATAATACATCATTATGCTTTGAAATGCTGATATTTTAGTTTTTAACCGATTTGGACTCAATGGGTCTGATTTGGTAGGTATGTAAATATACTTTCCGACCATTAAATTAAAATGGCAGAAATTTTAATTTCCAGGATGGCGAACCTAATTGAAATATGAGTTGATTTAGAGCTAGTTTATTTTTGGTAGATCTGGGAGTATAGTTAGTTATCTATAACATGAGCCTACACGGAAACAAAATTGTAGAACAAATTTCTACAATTGTAGATTTTTTCTCTACAATAAATAGTACATATAGGGACAGGGACAATTTGTAGTAAAAATTTCCAAATATTTGTGGAGAATGTATTGTAGAGTTATTATCTACAATATTTAGTTAAAAGATCCAAATGCATCATAAGAATTGTTCTACAAATTGTTATAATTTTTGCTATTCATTGTATGAATTTATATTAAAAATGTATTGCGTTTTATGAAAATAAATACGAAAATTTTACACAATAAATAGTAAAAATTCATACAAATTGTAGTAATTTTTAATAAAATTTGTAGTATTCCATAATTATTATAATTATAACCTAGAAAAAAATGTTCCTTAATAAAATATTCAATTTATTGTTTTAATATAAAAGATACAAATTCTTAATTACATTATGTAATAAATAACAGTAATAATAGCGCCTTCAGTCTCAGTTGGCTTTTCTGCACCTGAAAAATATGAAATAAAAATTAATACCAATTGAATTGTTCATACCTTTAAAACGGGGATATTTATCACCTTTATACTGATTTGGATAACTAACAAAAATGAGAAAGTAGGTATGTCACAATTAAGACAAAAAAACATCATTGAACTTGGCACAAAATTCGATCGTTGGGCACAACATTCGATCGTTGGCCACAACTATTTTTTTAAAATAATCTACTAAGGTTATTTAAATTAGTTATCTAAAGGTAAATTATTCAGAAACAATAATAAATGTACTTACCACCAATAGAATTTATTATTAAAATTTTCTCAAACGCATCGGTGCTTATAATATAATAATGTGTTATAGGTACTCGTATATGTACCATGCTTTGTTATGTGAACATGGCGAACGGCTACTGCTGTCTGGCCGTTTATGATCGACGTCAGAAAACGTTGGCCAATAGCAGAATTCTGTTTTGTTCACATGACTTAGAATTTCTACAATATTATAGAATATTTTTGAAGAAGGGATGTAAAGTATTACTATTTTTTGTAGAGAAAATTACTATTTTTTGTAGAGATAATTATTAATATTTGTACAAATTTTTACAGAAGTTAGTAGTAGTAATTACGATAATTGTAATAAATTTCTACTTCTACAAACAATAGTAAAATATACTAAACATTGTGGACTTCTTTCCTATTGTTGTAGCATTTTTTCCGACAATTCAATTGCTACAATAATTAATAGTTTTTAACTATAAATTGTAGTAAAATTTTCTACAAATTGTTAAGTATTTTTCTACAAGTCCACTACTACAACATTGTAGTAAAATTTTCTAGTCACATTTTTTTCCGTGTAAGAACAGTAAAATCGGTTTAATATTTAAAAAATAAAAATAAAAACAAAATACAGTTTTTTATAGCCCACCCGGTATAAATAAAACATAACAGTGTTCCGCACATAACAATTTAATTTTTTTTTAATTTTATTTCAGGAGCGACTTGAACACTATGTTTTTATCGAGAAAGAAACTTCTTAATATCATGAGAAGTTCTAGAAAGAATGAAATTAATAGAATTTGCTCACAACACTGCTAGATAATTTGTTGAAAAGTACCCATGGTCAATATGCCTCCGACATTGCACAAATACTTTATATATGGGTCTGAAATAATATATTCTGCTTTGTTGCCTATAGACCAATTAACAGAGAAAACTAATGAGGACGTCTTTAATTCGTTTTTACTTAGTTTCGACCTTGAAATCACGAGCAAACGAAAATTAAAAAAGAAAGAACCTGCAGCACTTTCCTAAAGAAGCAGTAGATTTGTTTAAATCTGGACTCGTCGAGGTTCATAGCCATGGTATATTCATGACACTGATGATGACAGTGGAGACTATAAAGAAAAGTCTTTTAACATTCTAAATAGAATGACATTTTAAAAGTTCAATTTGGTTTTATTTTTTATATATTTTTTTCATAATTGGTGTATTTTCAAAATATTTGGCTAGGGGGGGTTTTTTGTATTGAACAATTTAAAGCTGCTCTCATTTTTATTGTAAAATTTAAACGAAGCCATTTTTATAAATGCAGATATCTCAAAAACGGCTGTTCAAATCTCCTCTTACCACTTATACATTTTTTAGGTAAAAGACATTGAAGAACAAGAAATTTTATTTAAAATGTAAATACAGAGTGGCTTAATAAACTTATTTCGTTTTAAATGTGTGTAAGGTGCCAAAGATACATTTTACAATAAAAATTAGAGCAGATTTTAATTCATGTATTCGCTCCGTGCGAAGTCATGGAAAGGGAAGCAAAAGCGATACTAGCGCTAGCGGATAATTCGTGCATTTTAGGGCGATATTTTGTAATTTTTACATATTAAATACACGTATACATTTTAGTTTTTTTCAAAAAAGTAGGTACAAATAATACAATAAGCAACCGGAGTTTCTGTTTTGAAAATTTTACAAATACTAGCAAAAAAACAGTGAAATAAATGGATAGGTGTACAATAAGAAGAAAAATTACCTTCATTTTTGTAATAATAACACTAATGTTGGAAATAGTAGACATTATAAACTTGAAAAGTTTTAAATAAATAATAAATTATCATTTTGCGATGTTCTTTAATATCCCTTTATTCTTAAATGTTCATTCAGCAAGGACTAGATTTCAAGATTTCTGCCTTTGATTATATGTGGCTGGAATGTAATTTTGTTACTTACTGATGGGAAACCAGTTTTAATCATTCAATGTTTTCTTTCGAACAAAAATGAAAATATAAATAGCGATCCATTTTTTATACATTTTAACTTCACGCTAATATTAAATGGTATTTTTTTATTTTGACAGAGCAGGCTAATTCTTCAATGACAACTTATTAGACTTAGGCAACTTCTCATACATTTTTTAGTAAATACTGTTGCCTGCCTATATTTTATTATTGATTTTCATTGATTATACATAATTTTCTTTAATTTAAGCGTTAAAAATATATAATAATAATAAATTAATGTTTTACTTGTTTTACAAATGCATATACTTTTATTAGAACTAACATATATACTTTTTAATTACGAATTCTTTTAAAAATTGTATTTGTCAGTATACGCAGAAATAGTCCATTAATGCCAAAACGAATTGGCGCTGCAGTCGCGCACGGAGCGAATACTACACTGTACAGTTTTGTAGTTTGTTTTTTTTAATATAGGTTAGAAACAACAACATATTAATAAAATCTGGGGTGCCTATACAATATAATAAGTGAAAAGACAAAGTATATCTTGACATTTACATTAAAACAAAAGCAAAAAACACCAAGCACTCAATATGTTAATCTACATCAGAAGATTCGTTGTGTTTTTAGCTGCCACCTCATTAATTATTTGAAATCATATCAATTCTGTCATTTAACTAGCAGTGATATGGTTTAGCCACTACACAACTTCTTCGTGGTAAATGCATTTTCTACAAAACCTTCTTCAGAATTAGCACGTAAAATATTGTTACGCAGCACCTTGCAGTAGCCTGCGGCTATCATAGGAAACGTACAGATAGAAAAAGAAGTGGAATGTTACTCATCGACCAACAGTGTGCTGCGGTCGTCATAAATAAAGGTACAAGTAAAAGAAGATAGAATAGTCCAAAAATGTCATTACCCGTCAAGAATATTCTAGACGACAGTTCGAGAAGGGTTAAGCAAGCTATATAAGGATGATCCTGACGTCATTTTTCAGTTTTATGATAGACGTTACATGTTAATGTTATCAGTTGCATAATTGTTGTTAAAGTTGAGTTGAAATAAATTGCGATACCAAAAACCTGTATAACAATAATATTAAGGCATCTTTCCTTTCTTATAAGGCTTTTCAGGCCTGCGGATAAACCTTACTATGACCTTAATCAGAGATTACTCTGACCTTAATCTTAGTAAAAGATTGGCGTGTTTTCTTGTCTATATTAGGTGCTTTCGGAAACTTACTCGGATCAGAAAGACTATGAATCATATTGTTCGTTTACCTATGGTTACTAACCCTATCCGTGTTTGGAAACTAGCAGATTACTAATCCAGCTTTGTAAACAAATACGAATAAATACGAATAAATACGAATAAATACGAATAAATACGAATAAATACGAATAAATACGAATAAATACGAATAAATACGAATAAATACGAATAAATACGAATAAATACGAATAAATACGAATAAATACGAATAAATACGAATAAATACGAATAAATACGAATAAATACGAATAAATACGAATAAATACGAATAAATACGAATAAATACGAATAAATACGAATAAATACGAATAAATACGAATAAATACGAATAAATACGAATAAATACGAATAAATACGAATAAATACGAATAAATACGAATAAATACGAATAAATACGAATAAATACGAATAAATACGAATAAATACGAATAAATACGAATAAATACGAATAAATACGAATAAATACGAATAAATACGAATAAATACGAATAAATACGAATAAATACGAATAAATACGAATAAATACGAATAAATACGAATAGACATGCATTTTTTATATTAAAAACTCGACTCCACGCATGCAAAGCCGCGGGCAAGAGCTGGTTTAATTGTAAATGCTAAATAACATTAGATACATTGTAAATCGTTGGCGCAGATAGTAAATTCCCGTGCGAAATTCCAGGGTTGAAATCTCGTTTAAAAACAAATTATTCTTTTTTAAAGTTTATTCATAATAATGCGAAACCAAATGAACAGTTCTACAAGGAACTCTAGTAAATACCTATTTCATCGTTTCAATCATTATCTCTGCGAAACAATAAAATTTACAGTTGGAGGTCTTCGAAGTTTACAATCGTAAATTAAAGCCCTTTTAGTATCTTTTATCGGTAGTTAAAGTCAGTATCTAATTTGAAATATCAATAAATACTTTACATTCTCTCTGTCCATTGTTTTTGTTGTTTTATTTGAGTTTTTCGCTTCCGTCTTCGGTTAATTACAAATTCTTGAAGATTTTTTGTCAGTAGCAAAAAACAGACACTGGCAATGAATAAAATATACGAGGGCAGTTCTTTCCTTTGAGCCTATCTAATAGGCGATGATATTTTTGCAACAAGTTTTGTCTGGCATTTTAATCTAGTTATTTATAAATTTAGTAAATGACAGTTGTCAAACTCACCTGATTGTTTGTAAGGTACATAAATTATCACGCTGCGATTTTTTACAATTTCAAGTGGTAGGTGATAAGTAGAGTTCCTTTTCTACTGCAAACGGTAGTACAATGATTCAGCGTGGTCTACTTTCCTTAAATGACAGTTTTAGTGCTTTAAGCCAATTACGGCAGTTACAGATATAAAAATATTGATCCCTTACGAAACATGATTAAACTGGACCGGCATATTACTGCCATAAACATTTGACACGTTGACTGATATGCGTATATTAATTATGCACACCCAACTTTCCCATCGCGCCATGTGCATACATATTATTCACAAGCAGAGCTTGATTTCAGGCATGTATCTATAAAATATGAACATGTACCGTGTATTTGTTATGGGAAATTTGTTGAATAGGTGTAAGATTAACACTATTTAAGTTGATCTGGTAATATCTTACTATAAAACAGAAGAAAACAAACCAATTATCATACAATTTGTACATTACTGGACCAAAAAAAATATCTACGGCAATTGCAAACTTCTGAAAGGAACCAAAATTAGAATTTCTGAAATCCTGACAACAGAAGAACGGCAGGAACAAAAAATATTAGTACACTATATGAAAAAGGCCAAAGAAGAAAACCATTTAGCTCATATAAAAGGAAATATTCTATATATTGACGGTCAGGCCTATACTTCAGAAAACCTAAAATCTAACGAAGCTCAAAACGAAACAAGTCAAATATCCGATACACCAACAACTTCTCAGCAAGAAACAATTAAATCAACCCAATCCCTAAAAAACAACAAAGTACAAAAAGAGCACATATGCGAAGCAGAAAATAATAAAAAAGAACAAATATCGAACAACACTGATGAAAGAAAAAATAATCAAGACAACAAAAATCAAGAAAGGGGAAAAAAGGATAGAAAAGATACACAAACCATAGAAAACCGTAGGGAAACAAGACTCAACAGTGGAAAAAAAAATATAATTCATTAATGAAAAGGTATTGTAATTAGATTATGTAAGACATTTTATCAAAAGAAATATAATTATTATTCTCATTTTTTTTTAATGCTGATAGCTTAGGTTTTAAGACTAAATTAGGAAAAAGATTTTTATAAAAAAACATATTTTATTATAACAAATTTATTTTACAAAACATTTTATATCTAGATTTATCGATTTTTACACAATTAGCTAAGGTTTTACGACTAAAATTTTTGTTAATATCAGAAAGAACTATTTAGTTTTTCTATATAAGTAACTAAAATTTTTTAATATAAAAATTAATTTGTTCTTTTGTAATGGATCCTTATATTAGAGATCACCATACTTCTACTTTACAAAATGTTATTACCTACAGCATTGAAGAGACAAATTACATTTTAGACGAAACAAAACGTAATAACTTCACAATATTTCACAATAATATACAAATTCTAAATGCACATTTGGATGAATTGCAGGTAATGGTTGCAGGTTTTAATAAGGCGTTTGATTGTTATGTGTTAACGGAAACATACAAACTTTATAACCCTGAAATGTTCTCTTTACCTGGTTATAATCTTATCTATTCAGAGGGAAATTTAAACAGAGCAGATGGGGTAGTTGTATATATTAAAAACAATTTAACATACAACTATAAAATCGTATCTCTAAACAATATAAATGCACTAGAAATAGTTATCCTTAAATTAAATAAATCATTTAAATTATTAGCAATTTATAGATCTCCCAGTACATGTTCATTCCAATTCAATCAGGATCTATACAACTATTTAAAACAAAATAAGCAAAATAATCACATAAATATAATCGTTGGAGACATAAATATTAATATATTGGAGGAAACTGATGTAAGTCAAGAGTATCTAAATATTTTGCATGAACATGGATACATATCAGTGATTAATTCACCTACGAGAATACAGGGTAGTAGTAAAACCTGCCTGGACCATTTTCATGTTAATACAAGCGAGTCCTTAGAAAATATAGTACCCATAGTACTCTGGTCTTCACTAACTGATCACTTCTCTCAAATTTTACAGTACCAGTATCCATCAAATCTGAAAGATTCAAGTCAAAACAAATATCATAAAGTAATATGTGATTACAATTCATTACATAAAATATTATCACAGGAAAATTGGGTAGATATGTATTCCTCCATAGATGTTAATGAAATGACAGATATGTTTATTACTAAATTAAAATATTATGTAAACTCAAGCAGCCGGGTAATAAAGATTAACCGTTCTCATTTCAAACGTAGTCCTTGGATTACACAAGGTTTAGTAAAATCTATTAATATTAAGAATTCTTTATATAAAACAGTTAAACAACAACCAAACAATACACAAGCCTTAAAAGAATTCAAAATATACAGAAACCAACTAAATGATCTGATAAAAATTGCCAAAACTGACTACTACAAAAATGAAATTATTAAAAATAAGAATTCCTCAAAACATATGTGGCAAGTTGTAAAAAATATTAAAAATCATGATAAAACACAGGAGATATGTGAAATAAAACAGAACCACATAAATATAACAAACAAAACAGAAATTGCAAATGTGTTTAACAGATATTTTACAGAGGTAGGTAGCATTCTTGCAAAAAAAATTAAAAAGTCATCTAGGAAATTCAATGAAAGAAGACTAGCTAACTCCATATACTTAGAACCTGTGGAAGAACAGGAGGTGGTTAAAATTATAAAAGATTTAAAACCAAACAAAGCGCCTGGACTAGACCTAATTCCTTCTGAGGTTTATAAAAGATGTGTACATTATTTAAAAAATCCACTGACTTTTATAGCAAATAAAATTTTTACTACTGGAATATTTCCTAATTCTCTAAAAAATGCAGTTATAAAACCACTTTATAAAGCTGGGGATAAGATAGAAATGTCAAACTACAGACCCATATCGATCCTGTCCAGTATGAGTAAAATAATAGAAAAATTAATTAAATTCAGATTGTGTAATTTTATCAACAAATACAAATTATTATCTTCTAAACAATATGGGTTTGTGGAGGGGAGGTCTACCGAAGATGCAATTGCTGACAACATCCAAAATATACAAATCTATAGACACAAAAATGCCTGCAATTTGTATCTTTGTAGATCTCGCCAAAGCATTTGACACGGTGAGTCATCCAGATTTATTAGAAACATTAAATACCTTAGGCATCAGAGGAGTAGCCTATCAACTACTAAAGAGCTACCTAACTGATCGAGAACAGTATGTCAGTATTGGCGACTCTATGAGTGATAAGCAAACAATACAATTTGGCATTCCCCAAGGTACCGTTCTTGGTCCTATTATGTTTAATATATATATTAACGCCCTTTTTGAACTACCTATACCCGCAGAAATCATAGGTTTCGCCGACGACACGGCCATTTACTACCAAGATACTAATTGGAATACCCTAAAGAAAAAAATAATTAACTCTCTACCTATTGTTTTAGATTTTTTTCGTAACAAATTGTTAACAATTAATTTTAATAAAACAACATTTCTTCCATTTACTAGTTACGATTCAAATTTACCTGAATATGATTCAATTAATATAAATTACAACAATGAAAATGTTTGTATAAAAATGTCAAAAACAACTAAATACTTGGGAATTATAATAGATTGTAATTTAAAGTGGAATGCACACATTAGTAGTGTTATGAGGAAAATTAGATTCCATTTAGCAAAATTTAAATTTTTAAAATGTTTTTTGGATATCCGCCACTTAAAGATGCTCTATTATGCATTAATACAGACTCATCTAACCTATGGTATTATCGCTTGGGGAGGTGCGGCAGATATCCATATTAAACATTTACAAATAATACAAAAATGGATTTTAAAAATTATTTATAATAAAAACTATACTTACCCAACAGAACGTTTATTTGTAGAAGCAGAAGTTTTGGATTTGAGACAACTTTTTTACCTACGTGTAGCAATATTTCAGAAGAAGCATATTTTCCTTAGCACTCCGGTACAACATTTATACCCAACGCGTTATAAAAATCATGTGATCACCGTACCTAGAATGGAAAAGACTCTAGGGCAAAGAAGTTTTGTATATCTCGGTCCTAAAATATTTAACTCACTTCCGGTGGAATTTAAAAACCTAAATTCTATAGCTCTTTATAGGTCTAAATTACAACAATGGATATTAACTAAGCAACGACAAAAATTTCATTTATTAATTTAAATATAACTAAAATCTAAAACGAACTTACCTGCAATTATCCAATTATTTATGTATACAATAATTATTTATAAACTATTCAATGCTGTAGCTAATTTGTCTCTATAATAAATAAAAGAAAAAATAGTAAAAAAAAAGAAATGCTATGTAGAATATAATTCTCAAAGTATCCCACGCACAAGGTTCGCCTTTAGTGGAACCACTATTTATTCACATAGACAATTTTTTTTCTGTTAAATATAAGTTAAAATTGTAATTCGATTTTGAAAGTGAATAAATTTATTATTTATTATTATTATTTACGTTTTTTGTTAAATAATTATCTGTGACAACATTTTATTTACATTTCTAAAGTATATATTTCAATAAACAACTAACTAAACAAATAAATAAAGGAAAATACTAAATTCATTTTGCAGGTTATATTAGGCAAAAGTACACAATTTTGATATGAAAATTTCTGGAAAACATAAAATTTAAATTGGAGATAGCAATATTGGGATAGGGTATAGAAAATGTATTAGTAGTTGGGAAGGTTAGTTTGGTTTTTGAAATTGTTCAACAATTGCCAGCGGGAAATAAAAATGTCAGAAGATATTTTTTTGAAAAATTATAAGAATTAAGTTTAGAATTGATAAGAATTATAAGATTATTGTTGTTAAAAAAGTTAAAAATATAGAAAAATATTAAGAAATGTAACAGAAATTTTATTTAAACAAAATTTAATACTAAAGGCACAAAATAGAGAAAAGTATACGAAGCGATACTCATAATCAGACAGGTAGATATAAGCAGACACGTAAAGATAATAGAGACATGCAAAGACGGTAGAGACAGACAGAGGTGAACAATAAACAAGTAGACGAAGAAAACAAGCAACTTTATTTTATGTTTATTTTAATAATTATATATTAGATTTTTAAGAAATCAGTTACGAAATGACTTATTTATGTAACGAATAAATATTTGCGGAACGAGCAAAGCGAGAACCCACAACATAAGCAAGTTACATAAAACGGCATTTTGAAATGTGTTGCATACAATATTTTTTCTAATTTTGACTACAATTGTATTTTGATTAAGCATTACTGGCATTTAGGCAACCAATATTACTTTCTTGTATTGTTAGTTGTATATGCATCAATTTCTTGATAATTAAACCCTCGAATAAAACATCATTTCTGTTTTGATTTATCTATTTTATATAAAGCAGCGCCAAAGACATAACAACATAGAGACAAAATGTTTCATTCATAAATCCCATACAATTGCGGACTGTTATTGTTTTAAAATTGTTAGTGAGTGGAAGAGAAAAAGACAGATCTCTTAGGACCGGCTGGCAACGTTGTAAACAGTGTCCATAATATGCTCGCCAGTGGCGTAGAGTTTTAAACTTAGCAGTATTGTCAGAGTAGTATGTTAAAAAAATACGTAAATAAGTAGGTATATTGTTTTAGTAATATAATTATGATGATTTTTTCATGTAGGTAAATTCAAGTTCAAGTAAATTCAAATACAAGAGAATTCAAGTTACCTTCCGATTTTTAATATTTATTGATTTACAGTTTATTGGCATTTACTATATATTTGCCTGGTATGATGTTAACCAAAATTATTTAAAATTTTAAATTAACATTAAGTACCTAGATAGGGGTATCCAAATAAAACACTGTCCTAAAAACATATAATTTTTTAATTAATAATTACAAAACCATGGTAAGGCAAAAAATATCAAAAAAAACTGTAAAAATTTTAAAAATAACGTTTTAAATATATTAAATACCTTAATTTTCTTAACTAAAATTTTATTTAATTTTTTATGCTTAATTATTAATGTTATTACTTACTGCATTAGATATACATACATATAGGTAATAAATAATGTTTAAAGGTAAACAAAAAATTAATATTTTTTATTTTTACCTGTTGGTTAAGTCATCCAAAAATATAAAGCACCGTCTGGGGTTTGCATCTTTTCTGATATATTTAGCACCATTTCCACGTACCAAAATATCTTCAGGAAAAAAGTGAGAAAACCAAAGTTTTCGTTCTCAGAATCTTGCGGAAACCTAAATAGAATATTAAAAAATATGTATATATAGGTGCCTAATAGGTAAATCATTTTTAAGGTATTCTACATGTTACGTTAAATTTTCTTTGCCACTATTCAATAATTATTTATTGGTATACGAATAATTTACTAATTTATAAAGGGAATATCACTTTAAGGAGGTCCTTTTGCCACCAATGTTAAATAAAAAATATTAGATTATGACTAAAATTAATTTTTTTCTAATAGTAGATGTCCTTATTTATCTAATGTTGAACTTTTAACTATACCTTACCGTGCAAATTTTTGAGATTTTTTTTTTAAATGTGTGTGTTTGTACAGTGTCTTATGAGAAAGTAAGACTTCAACAACAATTTTTGAATTATAATTAATTTTACTATTATTTATTGATTAGATGGAGTAGAAAAAAACTAAAAATAAGGTTTTTGAAATATTTAGGTTTTGTTATTTACAATAAAATATATAGGTTACCGTGGAATTTTTTGAGAAATTATTAATAAAAAATCACAAAAAATTTTTAACTAGGTTACTTGAAAATTTTTTGTGATTTTTTAATATTAATTTCTCAATAAGTTCCACGGTTTACTATATATATTTTATTGTATAAAACAAAATCCAAATATTTAAAAACCTTATTTTTAGTTTTTTTCTACTCCATCTAATCAATAAATAATAGTATAATTCGAGAATTGTTGCTGAGGACTTACTTTCTCGTGAGGCACTCTACAAATACTCACATTTTTAAAAAAACAAATTCTCAAAAATTTGCAAGGTGAGGTATAGTTAAAAGTTAAGTATTAGATAAATAAGGACTTCAACTATTAAAAAAAAATTAATTTTAGTCATAATCTAATAACTTTTTTTTAACATTTGAGGCGAGAGGTGTGGCGAAAGGACCTCCTTAAAAACTGTTTTAAGACTGTTTTAGACTACACAAGTTTTTGATACAATTTCTTGTACAATTTAAATTGTATATTATCAAACCTGCAGTAAATTGTCTGAAAAATTAGATTGGATAATCATTTTTCAAACAATTTACTATGTGATCCTATGCAATTTAAATTCTATAAGAAATTGTATCAAATCTTGTACAAGAAATTGTATAGTCAAAACAGTCTTAAGACGGGTGCCCTACTCCACTGGTTCAAATAAAAACAACATATCTTAACCTAAAAGGGATAAATTTCGTTTTAAATGATCCAGCTTATTGAACACTACACATGCATGTACCATAATTCTTTATATTTCTCACAAAAGTTCACAAAAATAATATTTTATAAATGAATAAAACAATAAGTCACACAGAAACTATCAAAAACTGTCAGAAACACAAAATAGCTGTTAGACCCGATTGGCAACGTTGCGGCTGGTTACGGTAACTACATTTCATTCATAAAAATAGGTACTAGTTGTAAATTCGTAAAATAAGATATTCATCGTTGCCGTATTTACGGAGTTCTTTGCAACCCTAATATTTTGTTTAGATTAATATTGATTTTTAATTAAAAAATTAGCTTATATTAAAACATTAAAGAATAATTTGATTAAAAACATATTTTTATTTATATAATACAAAATTATAGTTATAGGATACATCAAATTTTATTTTTCGAAAGTAATTTCTCCAAATAATTTTTACAGACTGATAAAACCGACAAAGACGCGAAAATCTGGTGGGAATAATGATTTGCCACATAAAAATGTAAACAATTTGGTCCCTTAGTTTTAATGTCTTTGAGCAGCGCCAATATTTTCTCACAACTGTCAACAAGCACCAGGGAAATGTCAGTTTTGTTTGTACATTTTGTATGATTTTATATTCCCAGGGCATATTTTTAACGTTTTTATAGTTTCTAGAATGTTGTTTAGCAAATTTTGTTAGTTGTAAGTCTAAAAATTACTATTCAATGTTTGTTAGCTCTAAAGTATACATTTGAAGAAGTTCCATGTCGCTTCAAAGGCAAGTAAATAAAAAACATGCGTAAGTTTCCTACAAACTTTGAAAATTTGGATTCAAAACCTAGAATTAAGAACGGTTGAAGTTGATAAAATTATTAAATACATTTTTTAAATTATGATATTGTTATGAATTCTGACGGGAAAAACGAATTTAAAACTGGAATAAATTCCTATTTTATTCAATTCTCAACTTGATCCGTCTTCAAGTAAGTTATAATAATATTTTGCAATACAATACCTACAAATGGGGTGGGTTGGCTCAGTGGTTAGAGTCATGACTTTGAGATCGGAAGGTCTCAGGATCGAATCCCACCGTTGGCCGGGATTTTTTCATTTAATTTAATTATTTAAAATTAATTCTGATGCCTTGGTAGGATTCCCCACTCGACCATTCACTGTTGGGTTCTAATTAACAGTGCTGTTCCTAAAGTGGCGCTGGGAAACAGTAACAAAGCTTACACAGAACACGAGGCTAATGACCGTAGTAGTCGACGCCGATGACACCAAATTAAAAAAAAAAAAAAAAAAAAAAAAAAATACCTACAAATTATTTATACATTTTAAACTTAGAGTTTAAAAATTATTGCTATCTTGTATATCCTCCGTGATAGAGTAAAATCAATCTTTGTGCTTCCTGGAAAGAAAAACATTTATGAAAATATAAACTACTCCAAAGAGTTTCTTGTATCTTCTGAAAAATAGCAATGAAATGAATTAAACTTATAGAATGATTATATTGTAAATATTTTATAATTCTTTTTAAGGTAAATTTTTGACGTACTGAATGTATTAATTATTAAATTTAAATCTATAAAAGAGTCTAAATGCGAGACAAAAAGTTATGCTTACAAAAAGTTAGGTACATTTAAAAATGCCCGTTTGTAGAAAATATTTATGGCACATAACATTTTGAAGATTATTAATAAAATTCCAAAAACTTTAAAAACATGTTGAAAGTTTATTAATGAGAAGTTTGTTAATTTAGAACAAGTTAGAGGGGGTTATTCTCTAATTTTCAGCCGAAAACACATAACAATGACAGCGCCAAGCACTTTTCAACAAAGTTCAATCACCAAAACGACAAACATGTGATTGTGATATTCTCCAATGCTAGACGATTTTGCTATTCGTAAGTGATTTTAATTTTTGTTGAGGGCTGTAATAATTATAAATCGCAAATGACATTATAATTATAAACTTTATTAAAATATATTGAGGCCAATTCCATAATTATAAGGTATCAAAAACATAATAAACAGCACACATTTGCTAATAACTTTTTTGAAAGCACTTTAATTTTTTCAAATACGAACAGCACAGTAGTAGAGAAAACCAAAACATTTGTGCTTTACAGTTTTGTTAGTTGTTTGTCACGTTTCTACAGAAACACACTCCCCTGATTAATTCAGCCAAGTTAAAGAAGGTTTCAATATTATCCTTTTTTTATTTATAATTACCACTTTTGATACTTTTATAGTGTATTTTTTTATTTATTTTATATTGGATTTTCATATTTAATTGTTGATTTTATATTTATACATTTTTGGATGAAGCTTTATTGAATCTTATAAATAAAAAATTATTACACACAAGTTTTACCTAGACAAGTCGTTGATTTGCAAGAAAAACAAACTAAGTAAATTTTTTTATTTTTGACTTATTTAGATCAGTTGACTCGATATCTTCCATTCTATAAACTGGTAAAATCCACAATATCGTCTAACAATTATAACCTTTTTTTTTAAATTATTTTTATATTCATTAAGTCCATAATAGCATTAAATGACTCAATGGATTTTTCATAAAATCTGACTGTGATTTAGATGTATAGCGGAGGTTTTTTAGACAATGTGTATATAAATTAGGAATGAACTGGCTAAATACTAGAGTCAAATTTCTGGAATTACTAATATTGTCATACTTGTTTAGAAATGTAAGAGAAATTTTAGATCATGAAACTTTAATCTGTATTTATTATGCTTAAGTAGCATATCGATTAAAATACGGGATAAGTATATGTGAAAACCTTAGATTAAAGAGACCGAATATGTAACATTGCACACTGCGCATGTTGTCTATTTTAAGCCAAAGTAACCCACCAATTGAAAATCATTGTTGCACGACGCCACCCGAATTGCTCCGATTTCCATTCAGCGATCACCTCCACCTGAGTTTAATCACCATTGACAGCTGTTTTTTGATTTATTTGTTGGTATTTTAGCAATTTAAAGTGTTCTAGTTATTCAATTTCAAGTTCAAAATGTCACGATGTATCTTTAAAAATTGTATGTACTTATAATACAAGTACTACTGTTATGAATATATTCGTTTTCAGCGGTAAATATTTATTAACGTTTTGACATAAAGTGCCATGATTCTCTGGGCTGAATACTTCAGATCCGCATTAAGGGGTTTCAATAAATATTAAGCATCAGAAATCAGATTTCATATTACTTACATAAATTTACAAAAGGGTAAAATTTTGAACATTTAATTTAAATAAATAGTAAATAGGCATTATTGCTAACGAAATTTTGTATTTAAAAAGTAGTTTTATAAGAATGTTTTCTAAAGGTAGTTTTTAGCCCTTTTTGGTAGATAAATAAGAGGTAAAGAATCATAGTTGCTAGCTAAATTTTATTTTTATTAGGTATTTTTATAAGGTATTTTTATAAGGTATTTTTATAAGGTATTTTTATAAGGTATTTTTATAAGGTATTTTTATAAGGTATTTTTATAAGAATATTAGATGAAATACAGGATGACCTACTTAAAATTTCAAGGTTCATCTTATTTGCGGTCAAATCGAAAGTGACATTGAAATTTCAGTCTTAAAAAAAAGTAATCTAGTATAAGCAAAAAAAAATACTAAAGTTATAGGAGTTAGGTTTGATTCCACCGTTGTGTTAAACGGAGATTAAAATGACAGTGTTAATGTAAAAATGTCATTTTAAACTTCGTTTAACACAACGGTGGAATCGACCCTTAGTCAAGTTAATAAAATGTTACATTACAAACCCCTAAACAACTCGAACATAATTTTCGTTTACTAAAAAAAATCCAAAATTTAGCAATATTTATTTATTATACAATCGAATGCGATTTCAAAGATAACTGGATCAAAAAATCCGAATCTCTAAATTTTGGAGCTAAATGCTCAGATAAAAGCAAGAGACCGATAGGGGTTACAAAAATAATCGATTTATCGATAACTCTGATATTTTTTAATGAAAATCGATTTATCCGCTGTTTTTAATAAATTATTTTCGTTTTTTTTTAAATAATGTATTAATCGATTTTAAAGGAAATACAAAAAAAAAGTAGATTTATTCAAAATAATCGATTTATCGTTTAATCGGTTTTTTAATTATTTGATTATTTTCGATTTTTCAAAGATATTATATGAAAATAATCGATTGAATATAATTGATTATTTTACATAATCGATATTTTTGTTATTTTTTTAAAATTATCGATTTATTGGATAATCAGCTTTTTAATAATCAATTATTTTCGATAATCGAATAATCAATTTCAAAGGAAATATGAAAAAAGGATTATTAGAAAATAATAAATAATTCGTTTTATTTTTTGGAAAATCGATTTATCATTCTTAATTAATTGGTTATTTTCGATTAGGCGATTATTTTGGAATTATTGATTATTTTTGGTATTTCAAAGATAATCGAATTATCGATTTTAAAGGAAATACAATAAAAATAGGTTATTGATAATAATCGATTGATCGAAAATAATCGATTATTTAAAATAATCGATTATTCTGTTTTTTTTTGAAAATCGATTTGTCAGTTAATCGACATTTTAATTAATCGATTATTTTTGAAATACAATAAAATAGATTATTGGTAATAATCGATTTATCATAGAATCGGCTTCTTAATTAATTGATTATTTTCGATTAGGCGATTATTTTGGAATTATCGATTATTTTTGGTATTTCAAAGATAATCGAATTAACGATTTTAAAGGAAATACAATAAAAATAGATTATTGATAATAATCGATTGATCGAAAATAATCAATTATTTAAAATAATCGATCATTCTGTTTTTTTTAATCGATTTGTCAGTTAATCGACTTTTTAATTAATCGATTATTTTTGATTAATCGATTATTTTCGATTTTTCAAAGATTATCGAATAATCTGTTTCCATGGACGAAAAAAAAATGGTTTATTTGAAAATAATCGATTATTTAAAATAAACGATAATTCTATTTATATTATATTTTGTAAACACTGATTTATCGGTTAATTGGCTATTTAATTAATCGATTATTTTTGATTTTTCAAAGATAATCAAGTAGTCGATTTTAAAGGAAATGACAAAAAATATATTGTTTGAAAATAATCGATTGATCGAAAATAATCGATTATTTTCAATGATCGATAATTTATTTCGATAATCACTCATCCCTAGCGACCAAATGACTTTTAATAGATTTAAATTTTAAAATGTTATCTGGTTTCAGACATATGCATTTCTAGAGTTTTATGTGACTCATCCTTTATAATAATTAATATTCTTAAAGAAAGAAGCCTTAATATACTTTTTTCTGAGGTTACAATACAAAACAGCATTTTCTCATTTTGACTAATTTTTAATAATATGTAATAGCCGTAGAAAAAATATAATGTTCAACTCATAAGGGTAGATTTGCAGTATTAGCCTGCGCACATGTTATTTTTATAATACTCGTAGACAATGAGTAACATTTTTTGCTCTATTGACAATATATTCTATTTCAACATTTTACTGTAATCTCTTGCAGAAAAGTCCGTAGTAAATAAACGCTAACGAAATATTCTATAAAAGGTCTTCTCTTTACATAAAATGTCGTGGCATCTGTTTGATATTAAAAAATCACGTTAATTTTATTTCATAATACAAAATTCGATTAAACACCTTTCAAATAAACCTAATAGTTCATTAAGATGCTAATAAACAAAGTCCGGTCCATGTCACAGAGTTCGGGTCGCCGCGTATCGCCGCCCAGTTCCCCCACTCCGTTAACCCTTCTTTAGAAATTGGCAACATTTGCGCAGGTTTAAAACCGGTGTATGTTATATCTCTGGTCTCTTTTATCTAAGGTGAAAACACAACTGATTCAAGTGGCGTTTTTATTTTTCAACGGAACATCCTTAGAATAATAGTTAAATTTCCTAAATATAATTATTGTCGATCAATATTGATAGAATATGGTATTTTGTCATTAGCTTCATTATATGTTCTAGAAATTTGTTTATGTTTTTAAGAACTTAAATAAATTTAAGCAAAATATAGATTTCATAATTTTGGAACTAGTCATTATGCCAGTTAGTAGATTACATTCAACTAAAAGGTTTCCTAAATGTATAGGGCCCATTTTATACAATAAACTTCAGGATTTCATAAAAAATTGTAAAACAGATATTTTATTTAAGAATAAGCTTAAAAGTTTTTAAAAATATATAATATTTATTCTGTAAAATTGTCTACATAAAATGAGTTATCTGTCTATCTATTGTAATATCACTTACGAGAAGTTCTTTGGGCTCTGCCGTAAATTTCTGATTCGGTCGAAGAAGATACTTATAGCCTTTGATACACAAATATCTATTTTATTTTCTATAAATTACATTAAAAATTTATGAAAAATATATTTATCATCTATAAAATTATTATTTATGATAAATGAATGTTTTAGTTTAATAAAACAAAAATAAAACCTGAATCGATAACATGAAACATGAAAATGTTGCTAGAGTTGGGGACGTTTTTATAGAAACTTTTAATGTTACTATTTTTTACTAATAAAGCTACAGTTAATTTATTTTAGCGTTTTATTTGAAAGTAAATATATTATCTGAATGAACTTAATGCCATTAGTCAAGGTTAAGGCCTCGCTCGTCACTTCAACCTTTGTTTTAGATGTATTTTTCTTTAAATTGTCAATTAAATTTTTACAAAAAAATTCTTAGGATTCTAAAAAAACTTTTTGATACGCCCATGGAGACCACAACTGTCAAAAATTCGTAGATACTGGCTTCAAACAAACCCTATATGTTTAACAGCGCCCGTTAGTTATCTACAGGTAATTTGTTTATTTGAGGAAACAATAGTCATGATTTTTATCCTGTTAATTATACCTTATTAATAATAATAATATTTTACTCCTCTTTTTGTTTTAGGTACGTAAGAAAATAGTTTTAAAAATCAACAGAACATTTATTCGGTATGTATTTAATATTTAATATTAAAAACAAAATATGCATTTCTAAAATTTACGCCATGTTTGATTTGCATAGCATTCCTCAATTTAAAAAGAAATTGTAGGGCATATCATACTCGGTTTAAATTTTTCTTGGGTATGGTATAAAACTATAAGTAGGAACCCAAAAAAGACTATTCATATGCAATGAGAATAAGAGAAAAGCAATCCCATTATGCCAACCAATTTCATCCGGCGATCCGGCAGGCAAACAGAGTGTGATTCAAGACTTACTCGCTTTTTATAAAACTATCGCAATTCCTTCTGTTGATAGGAAATACCCAAGAAAAATTTAAGCTGAATCTGTATAGATTTTACTTCTATATCTGATTAGTTCATATCGATGGTTTTGTGTACACATGTTTTAAGTAACATTTTGCTAATAAGTCACAGTTTAAACCCTTCCAACACTTTTTCGTTTATTCTGATTACAAGCAAATTGTCATCTGGTTTTGCTACTTCCAATGTTAGGATTTTGGCCACGTGACTGGATATTTACAATCAATTAAACCACCTTTCGACTTTTGGTTACTATTTTCACAAGGTTAGATACTATCTTGTATATCAACCCTTCGCCGGTTCGAAAAACATATTGCAATATCATCTTGGATTTAAAAAAGCTGCGTTTAAAGTATATTCCGAATTTTAAAGTTAAATATCCAGTTACGTAGCCAGAATTCCTACACCGGAAGCAGCAAAACCGGACGACAGAAAATGCTTGCAATACATGCTTCTAGCCAGCAAAAATAAAAAAAAACAGCCTAAGCAACATTACTTTGAATTTCACAAGTCACATGACCGCTTTAATCACAGGGACATGTTGTACAACACCTTCCCTATCGAGGAACTTACTTACTTAAATTATAGTGTGCAATATGTTGTAGGAAGCATATTATTTATTATTACGGACGAATGGAAAAGTTAGGCACGAAGCTGTATTGCGGCGAGTGCGTAACTGCATTACAATTACATTACGTACTGTACTTTAACTACGACCACAGTTAAATAAGAAGGACAAACTTTTGACTCTTTTTTTGTTAAACGTAAATTAAAAATGTTTGCTAAGGGAATAATCAATGCATCAATGCAGTCTTTGACTAAGAAAGATGGAATATTATCGGGAATAGATGTCATTGTATCTGGATTCAATTCCAAACAGTTTCCTTAAATTAACAGAACATCATTATTTATTGTTAAGTCAGAGGGTTGGTAAACACTTTTAAAAAAATCGCTAAATGCATTTTTAATATTTTGTGGCTCGTCAAAGTTAGTTTCTTGGTATACCATTTCTCTAGGTATTCTAGAAGTTTTGTAAATACGTGTACAATATACCGTGCGTTTTGTTAACCGTACTTTTTGATTTTATTTATCGTGCATTCAATCTAGTAGTCGTAGGCAAATAACTCTACTTGGTCCTCATTTTATACAAAGTTTTGTGTTGCAAACAATCTGATCAACAATTCAGGAATTAAAAGATTTATAAATTTTTTGTTAGTCACGTGTGCGAAATTATGCATTAAAAAAGTTTAACCTTTCATCTACCCACGGGCGCTTTAAATATACCATTTGAGTGTGACATTGACAATGAATCGATATTACCTATTGGTATGATACATATTAATTCATTAGTATTCAAACAGAATGTAAACATCAACATGGGTAATTATTTTAAAAGAAATAAATTAAGTACGAGGTCGACGTGAGCTAGAAATAGATTATGATTATGAGAATAGCGATAACAATTTTAATCAGATGAAGAGAAAATTATGATTATACCGAAAAAATAAAATTATTTAGATATATGAATTTATGGTGGATTAGCTTTTTTGGTATTATGTTGATATGCAAAACTGGCCGGAGAAAGTGAGTGATTTATATCAAATTTAAATGGTTATAAAAAAATACACGTTTCCATTTCAGAATGAAATCTAATTTTAAAAAAGATTTTATTTAAACTTTTTTAGAATTGTTTTTTACCGGCAGATCCTATAACAACCGAATTTCAACTCTGACAAACGAAATGGCGATTATCTCTGTAGGTACCAACTATTTAGGATCCTCTCAAATAAAAAGACTTGACTAAATAAATGTATATCTTAAGTCTTACCCCCCCTAACTAACTCGTTACTGGAGTCTTGTTAGGAAAATCGCCGAGATAGGTCGATTTTTGTTTTCTACAATGTACATTTTTGTATGATTAGTTTCCCCTTAATTTCATCCCTTACTCGAGGGAAGCAACCCTTTCAAAAAATTTAAATGGCATAGGGTGGTGAGTGATAACTCATTTGAAAGAAGGTTTTATTCTCTATTTAACCATGTAAAAAATTTTGAAATTTGCTTAATTAATACTCGACTAATTTTTGTTTCAGAATAACGGAAATTAACGTAGCACACTCATCCTTAGAATTAAAATTCGGCCCTGCATGATTTCGGTTTTGGTTCAGACGTGAAGTAAGACTTTTTGCCATTAGAAGGTCACTATTAGTTTAGTTGCTTTCCTATTTTGTGAGATTTTGTTATATTTAAACACTAATAAATCAACACGTAATGCAGCAAATTTAAATTTTTTTTGCACGGTTGAATAGAGAATAAAACCCCCTTTCAAATGAGCTATCACTCACTACCCCATGCCATTTAAATTTTTCGAAAGGGTTGTTCCCCTCGAGTAAGGGATGAAATTAAGGGTAAACTAATCATACAAAAATGTACATTGTAGAAAACAAAAATCAACCTGTCTCGGTGATTTTCCTAACAAGACTCCAGTAACGAGTTAGTTAGGGGGGGGTAAGACTTAAGATTCTCACTGTATAAAATTTCAAGATAAAGAAGCCAAAATATACAATCGGTCGCGACGACAGTAAAATTAAAAATGCCAAACGTTTATACCAATCAGAGATAACCAGGAGATGTAACTATTAACAAATATCGTGCGGCCGTGAATAAGACATATTCTAAGGGACACAGTAGGTATGATCACAGTATATTGTGGGTATAATATCCGCTGTTGTCATTGTTAGTAAAGTGTATGTATTAAAATATTCGCTCAAGAAAACGATTCACCTCCCACTCTTTTGTCACATAGCTGAATTTTTCACAGATGAAAGGTCATGATAAGGTAACCCTTTTTCCGGAGTTAATACAAAATTAGACTGTGCAGAAGGGCACTATCATCAAAAATCCAGATATTGATACCACCGAATAGAGAAAAAAATACTAATTTTTTGGTCAAATGCACAATAAAATATTTGTAGGGAGTAATTGTTTATACTTATTTAAAAAAAATCATTTGCATTAGCACTTACGGCCGAAAAAAAATATAAACGTAAATATCTTGGTTTTAGCCCTTCAAAAATTTAGTTAAAAAGTCGTCTTTTTTAAATATACCACTCATTTAACAAAAAACGAAGGCCTAAATGAAAAAAAAAACATTCTTTATAAAATTTTTGCTTATGTGTTGAGAAGGTAACAGAGTAAACACTATATTTTTTGCTTTTGAATTAACAAAGATATAACAATAAACGATGAGAGATGTCATAGGTTTATGCTGTAATTAATTCTTACCGTCAAATTTATCGACTCTCAGTGTATCTTTCTATTCACCTTCAAACGTAGCATAGCTCTGTTTCTCTCTACGTGCGGGCTGATGTATCACATTATAGATATGGTAGGATTTTTCATTTTTACTTTCCTATCTGTATACAGATATAAGGCAAGTATAGGAATCATGATTTTTTTTCGACCTCGTTTTCGACTGATTTTTACGTTTTGAGGTCCCCTGAATCCGTTTTGACTATTTTCGCGATGATGTCTGTGTGTGTGTGTGTGTGTGTGTGTGTGTGTGTGTGTGTGTGTGTGTGTGTGTGTGTGTGTGTGTGTGTGTGTGTGTGTGTGTGTGTGTGTGTGTGTGTGTGTGTGTGTGTGTGTGTGTGTGTGTGTGTGTGTGTGTGTGTGTGTGTGTGTGTGTGTGTGTGTGTGTGTGTGTGTGTGTGTGTGTGTGTGTGTGTGTGTGTGTGTGTGTGTGTGTGTGTGTGTGTGTGTGTGTGTGTGTGTGTGTGTGTGTGTGTGTGTGTGTGTGTGTGTGTGTGTGTGTGTGTGTGTGTGTGTGTGTGTGTGTGTGTGTGTGTGTGTGTGTGTGTGTGTGTGTGTGTGTGTGTGTGTGTGTGTGTGTGTGTGTGTGTGTGTGTGTGTGTGTGTGTGTGTGTGTGTGTGTGTGTGTGTGTGTGTGTGTGTGTGTGTGTGTGTGTGTGTGTGTGTGTGTGTGTGTGTGTGTGTGTGTGTGTGTGTGTGTGTGTGTGTGTGTGTGTGTGTGTGTGTGTGTGTGTGTGTGTGTGTGTGTGTGTGTGTGTGTGTGTGTGTGTGTGTGTGTGTGTGTGTGTGTGGGTGGGTGCGTGCGTGCGTGCGTGCGTGCGTGCGTGCGTGCGTGCGTGCGTGCGTGCGTGCGTGCGTGCGTGCGTGCGTGCGTGCGTGCGTGCGTGCGTGCGTGCGTGCGTGCGTGCGTGCGTGCGTGCGTGCGTGCGTGCGTGCGTGCGTGCGTGCGTGCGTGCGTGCGTGCGTGCGTGCGTGCGTGCGTGCGTGCGTGCGTGCGTGCGTGCGTGCGTGCGTGCGTGCGTGCGTGCGTGCGTGCGTGCGTGCGTGCGTGCGTGCGTGCGTGCGTGCGTGCGTGCGTGCGTGCGTGCGTGCGTGCGTGCGTGCGTGCGTGCGTGCGTGCGTGCGTGCGTGCGTGCGTGCGTGCGTGCGTGCGTGCGTGCGTGCGTGCGTGCGTGCGTGCGTGCGTGCGTGCGTGCGTGCGTGCGTGCGTGCGTGCGTGCGTGCGTGCGTGCGTGCGTGCGTGCGTGCGTGCGTGCGTGCGTGCGTGCGTGCGTGCGTGCGTGCGTGCGTGCGTGCGTGCGTGCGTGCGTGCGTGCGTGTGTGTGTGTGTCTGTAGGTCGCATAACTCATGAACCGATAAACAGAAAAACACCAAATTTTATACTTAAGCTTTGTTTCAGCGTCCAATGAGCTGATTAGATTTTGAGCAGAGTCGGAACATCTGGGGGGGTACTTTATGGGTGGTCATTTTTATATTTTATGGAATATATCTGTTATTTACGTTTGGAGAAGAAAATTCTTCAAATAAAAGTTACTTCTTATATAATTATCTATAATTTTTGTGCAAAATTTTCCTAAAATGGTCCGTATTCGAGAAATTTGACAAAATGTAAAAAAAATAATTTTTTATAAAAATTGTTCAAATAAAAGTTGTTTGTAATATAATTCTCTATAATTTTTATCCCATAAATAATTTCTCTAAAATGGACCGTATTCGAGATATTTGAGAAAATGTGTAAATTTCGAATTTTGAAGAAAACTCAAAAACGGATAAAGGAAAAAACATTAAATTTTAAACTTAAGTTTTATTTCGACCTGAGGTGAACTGATTAGATTTTGGACAGAGTCGGAACATTTGGGGGGGTACTTTATTGGTGGTCATTTTTATATTTTATGGAATATATTCGTTATTTACGTTTGGGAAAGAAAATTCTTTGAATAAAAGTTACTTACAATATTATTATCTATAATTTTTGTTGCATGTCAAATTTTCCTGAAATGGTCCGTATTCGAGAAATTTGACAAAATGTGCAAAATTCTGATTTTTAAGAAAATTGTTAATCTAAAAGTTGTTTGCGATATCGATCTCTATAATTTTTGTTTTTAAATGACTTTTCTAAAATGGACCGTAATGGAAAAATTGGAGGAAAAGTGCTAAATTAAAATTTTTCAGTATTTTCGTTTTCAATGAATATCTATAGAAAAATGTTTCGAGGTAGATGTATGTGGAAAATGTATATATTTAGTTTATCCTCTAAACATTTTTAGAGATGCTGCAATAGGTTAACTAGATAGGAAAGTCATGTGTTGGACACATCAGATTTTTTTTATTATAAAACTTCTTGTTATGTTCCATAGGGCAATGTGTCATATTGTTATCTGTTTTTACTAAAGAATTAATAAGTGTATGTGTTATATATTAAATTACCTAATAAATTGGGAAAACATATAGACATTTTTGCATCTTTATTATGTCTACATTCATCTTGTTGCAGCTAAATATATTTGGGTAAGTTATAAGTTTTCGTTTAAAATTTTAATTACGGATTTGTTGCTGCAAGTAGCAGAGACAAAAATTATATCAAAATAGGAAAGCCCAAAAGTTGCATATCATTTAAAGAACATGCTCATATATTTGTAAACATTATTTTTAGAAATAAATTTAATACTCAAATGATAGATGTGTTATTTGATCATTATATAGATAGAATTATATTGATAGAATGTCATTCTATCAAAAATACAACACGTCAAAAGAGAGGATTTCAGAAATAAATTGATATAGAAATTGACCGACCCAATATTCCACTTCCGCAACAATAGAACTTGTTTATTCATTAGATATTTAACAAAAGACGTTTAACACATTTTCTGCCAGAGCAACTTCTTCAAAACTCCATTCAGCAAAAGCATATTCAATTTCTAACTAGTGGTGGATTCGCGAAAATCAATAAATATGGAAAGAATTTTGAACCATCAAAAGACGATTTTTTTAAATTCAAATCACGAAGACGCTAATAATCGTATCTCATTGCACATATTGTCAAAAATTCGGTGCATTCACGCTGCATTATTTATTGCAACGATACAGATGTCTTATTAATTTATTTTAAGAAGTTTTTGACTAAAGATATATGGTTCAGAACAGGGCGAGGAGACTCAAGACGCTTTCTAGCAGTACATTATTTAAATTTGGATGAAAACCTTCTAAAAAATATGCCTGCTTTTCATTCTGACCGGTTGTGATATAACCATTTAATTGTCCGGCATTGGGAACAAAACCTGTTGGAAAACCTACCTTAAAAACCATTACTTTTTGGATGGATTTGGCACTGATCAGTACTCTGAAAACATATTCTCTAATCTTGAAAGAATTTTCCTAAAAATGTATTCAAAACTGCCAATGTTACTTTCATTAACATTTTGAGGGGATTATTGACCTCTTCAAAAACCATCGCTAAATTACCACCGACTGAAGAAGCCTTAAGACTATATTGTTTAAGACGTTTTTACCAGCTAAATATTTGGCTAACCTCTTTAAACCCAGATGCAGCTTCCTAATGTTGAAGAGTATGGATGGAAAGTAGATCAAGATGGAAGTCTGATACCCACTTTTAAGACTCTGCCCGACCTGCCACCAGACATAACAGAACTTACATCATGCAAATGCAAAAACATACTATACAATATTCTAACAATAATATTCTGTTCTAGACTGTGGAAGCAAAATTTGCAAATGCAGGAAAAAAAATATTTACTGTATCGGTTACTGCACCTGTATGGCACAGAAAAACTGCAGAAATAGTTTGACCATAGCCGCTAATGTTTTGGAAAATGTTGATTCGTGTGGTGAATCTGATTCTGATTAGTTTGAAAGTCTTGTAATTATAAATTTTAATACTATTAATTTATGCTTTATATACTTCCTTCCAATTATTATTATTATAATTTATTTATATTGGAGATTTATTGTATTTTGCAAAGCAATAGCCTTACTGTTTATAATTGATACTTCAATAAATACCTTTAATAAATAGTTTATATTGTAACACGAGTGTGGGTTGAAACTATTTATTTAATTAAAATACAAAATAACTATCCCAACGCGTAAACTATTTACAATTATTACTATTTACAATTGAAAACGTTGATCCGCCACGCGCTGACCGGCTTTCTATCTTCCACTCAAAATTGACAGTCATATCATCAATAATCCATGGTAACGGCTTCCATGACCGTTCTCGATCATTCCTCACACTTTCTCCAAGTTTCTGTCAGCCTGCCCGATTGTAGGTTGGGTTTCCTGTCACCTTGACAGTTCGTTGTCTCGTACTGTTGTGGCAAACCCTGGCACTGTCTCGTCCGTAGAGCCAAACCGTTACACTGCCCCCTCCTCAGATGCATTCCTCCTGGAATGCTGTTGATGTCTTCAAGGTTGTGGCTGAACCGGCAATTGGTACCTTCTTTGCAGTAAGATGTCTTGTGGAAGTAACAGGGAACGGTTTTCTGTCCAGGTTCTCGGAGGTGGAAACTACAGACCAAAACTTCTACTGCCGTGTCTTTGAAGATAACTTCAACCATATTTCGAACAGTTCTCCAGTTTAAACTATCACGACCGCAGTCCATCTTCGGCATGGCTAGTTTGGACAGGTTGAGCTCTAGAACTTGCTCCTTCAGCAGTTTTAGGGTCTTCCAGAGGGTTTCATACGACGGTCGTTGGTGGAATGTACTTCTGGTCATCAAATAGAAGAGAACGCGTTGACCATCTTGAAGCTTCAGAATACTTCCCACTGCTGGTTGCTGTCTCTTCAGTTCCTCTTCTCGACCGTATTTGTCCCTGAAGATCTTGGCCAAACCATGTGGGATGTCGAGGTTAGCAGAAGTGCTGTGGACAAGAGAGTATTCTTCAGGCAATTGGAACAGATCTTGTTCAACTTCTCTAACGATGCCATACCTTGCCCTTCCAGCTCCTCCGAACTTTCTCATAAAGTCTTCAAACGTAGGGTTCTCTCCGTCCTGGAGCCGCTGTATTCGTACACCTTCATCGTGGTCTCCGGCGAATGGTGCTAGTCGATCAGAATGGACTACTATCGGTTTTCCTCTGGGAGCCTTGTAGATTCGATAGACTACGTCATTGATCCTCTTCCTGATGACATATGGACCCTCCCAGCTCTTCTGCAGCTTTGGACATAAGCCCCGCCTTCTTCGTGGGTTGTAGAGCCATACCAGGTCACCTTTCTTATAGCAGGACTCTGCTGCTCGGCTGTCGTAGTACTTCTTCATTCGGTCGCTAGGTTGCAGGTTGGTCCGTACTAGCTCAAGGGTGGTCTTGTCACGATGCTGGCATGCACTTCTGACGTGACCAAGTTCTCCGCAGCTCCAACATCGTACTGATCTCCTCTTCTTCGTCGCCATAGTCTTCATCAGGCTCACCAGCTGTTCTAGGATCTCCCTGTTGGACTCTCCATGGTGTTCCTCTTCGCTGGAGTGGCTGGTGACGGCTCGGACTCGGTCATGGGCACGGGACGCTGCAGTTGCTGCTTCAAACTCCAACGCCGTTGACAGTGCATCCACCAGGACCTTGGGACGGGCTAGGCGCAGTGCTCTCTGCAACTCCTGGTCTCTCATTCCATCGACGAACGCTTGGACAGCTAGGCATTCGAGTACGCTTTCAGGGGCCGAGGGATAGGCAAAGCGTACCATCCGTGCAACGTCGGCTTCGAACTCCTGGATGGACTCACCTGCCTTCTGCCTTCTATTCTTAAGTAGGGACTGGTAGACTTGTTCCAGGTGTGCTTGGCCGTACCTCATCTCTAGACGCTTCACCAGTTGATCGAAGTCTTTGGACTCGTCGGCATGGAGGGTCTGCAGGGCATCTAAAGCATCACCACGTAGGGCAACTGTGAGTGCTACTGCCTTCTCCCCAGGGGACCATCCGTTGGCGTCGGCCGCTGCGTTGAACTGCTTGAGATAGTTGGGCCAGGAGGTCTTGCCGTCGAAGGTAGGTGGCTTCATTCTGGCTTTGGTCTCACCTACAGCGCCGAAGTCTCGTCGATCTTCACCTCTTGAAGACTGGCGGGAGAATCGTTCTTCGATCGCATGGAGCTTGATCTCGAGAGTTGAAAGATTGCTCTCCAGCCTTTCTACCACGGGGTTGGGTTCCTCTTCTCTGCTTCCAGGAGGTGGCGGATTGGACAGGAAATCTTGTAATTTCTGGATCTCTTCTTCGACGCCGGATATTCTTTCCTCCTGCTGAGCGATCACACCGGATATTCTTTCTTCCTGTTGAGCAATCACACCGGTTATTCTTTCTTCCTGCTGAGAAATCACACCGGATATTCTTTATTCCTGTTGGGAAATTTCTGCTCGCAGTTCTGCTGCCTGGTTAGCCATGGCCCGGGAGAGGTTGGAGACTTCTTCATTAACCTCATGAACCTCGGTGGACATGCTGGTCATCTTTTCAGCAAGCTCATCTCGCTGATTGGACATCTCGGAGGGCAGGCTGGTCATCTTTTCAGCAAGCTCATCTCGCTGATTGGACATCTCGGAGGACAGGCTGGTCATCTTTTCTGCAAGCTCATCTCGCTGAAGGGACATCTCCGTAGACAGGTTGGACATCTTTTCGGCAAGCTCGGCAAAGGACTTCACAGCCTTCAGGGAGGGATCTTCAAATTCTATGGCATCAGGATCGTCACCTCGACTTTCGTAGTACTCCCTCAAACGTGCTACTAACACCGTCTTGGGTCCCGTCGTGTCTAGCTCAAGTTCTTCTAGCTCTCTTCTGAGCTCTGCAACCAGCAACTGATTTAACTTCTTAGACATCTTCTTTCTTCAGGACCCCACACCTGACACCAATTGTAACACGAGTGTGGGTTGAAACTATTTATTTAATTAAAATACAAAATAACTATCCCAACGCGTAAACTATTTACAATTATTACTATTTACAATTGAAAACGTTGATCCGCCACGCGCTGACCGGCTTTCTATCTTCCACTCAAAATTGACAGTCATATCATCAATAATCCATGGTAACGGCTTCCATGACCGTTCTCGATCATTCCTCACACTTTCTCCAAGTTTCTGTCAGCCTGCCCGATTGTAGGTTGGGTTTCCTGTCACCTTGACAGTTCGTTGTCTCGTACTGTTGTGGCAAACCCTGGCACTGTCTCGTCCGTAGAGCCAAACCGTTACAATATTTTCTTATTTTCATTTTACATTAAAAATAAAAAAGAAATCTTGAAATAATTAGTACACCCTATTAAACATGGTGGATAAATCAATAATCCCTGTATAAAATAATATAAGAGGGGTCAAACTGATTGCATACATTTCAATACTGAGATAGATGCATAAAGAGTCGATATGCTCTGCCTTTAATGTTTGCTTTCTAGTAAAACCATGACATCACTAATGGTTTATTGCTATATTTTTGTTAATTTAAAAGCAACAAATATGAGGAAAGTACTTTTACCTTGTCAATACATAGGCGAAACTTTTATAAAGAATAGTTTTTTTTCATTTAGGCCTTCGTTTTTCGTCAAATGAGAGGTATATTTCTAAAAGAGGATTTTTTATACAAATTTGTAGACGGTTGAAACTGAGACATTTAAATTTTTTTTCGATCATAAGGGCTAATGTAAATGATTTTTTTTAAATAATTATAAAAAATACTTCCTACAAAGAGCATTAGAAGAAAAAATAGGCATTCCAAAACCTAGTGATGTTAGATTGGAAGTGGCAACAGGGCTTACACCGGCAAGAAAAGTTACGTTAAGTAGTAAAAGCTCGGGCAGTTATTCATTGATAAAACTATGTAAAATTCTTCACTGTATCCCTTCTTTTACTTCTCACCTTTCGTCGCCTCGCCCCGCGTCTAGAAATAGAATGTTTTGAGTGCGAACTGTTCTTGGCACCATGAATATTATATTTTATGAATGACTTCTTATATCTCTGTTATCTCTGATACCAATATTTCTTAATAGACCTTTTCATCACGATTTTTTTGTGCGCATGCGTCAGTATCGGCCATCTGTTTCGTACTGTTTTTGTAAACAAGCATGTTAAAATGCCCACGTAAAAAAAATATAATCGATAAAAATTATTGTAGGTATATTCATTTAAAAAAAAAAAGGAAGAAAAGGCAAAGTAATAAATACATTTTTGCAATCAATTATGCTCGGGTGTTCAGAATCATCAAATTTTCTGGATTGACGCGACTATAAAAAGCAGATTTGTTTGTACAGCTTTATAAAAGCAAGCTTAATTTATAATATTGCTAGAATAAGTAAGTTTAACATGAACATCGCCAAAAATATAGCTTTCCTTATTATTGGGGCATGATTATTCAGAACATAATTATTATCTGATTGAATTATACTTTTTTTGGTTGTCTAGACAACAGCAAAATGTTTTGCTAATATCATTTTACTATTCTATGAAAAGCAGGTACCACTTATTTTTTATATTTCTTAACTTATTTAAATCTGACAATTTCAAACTATACACTCACATACAAATGATATGGGAAGTAATTGAACAAACGTAAAATACAAAATAATATGGTGTAGGTACTACCAAATGTACTTGCTTTAATTTATCTCACGCTATTTTTTAAAGCGTTATTATGAGCTTAAGAAACAGTTGTAGGTATTTGCATAACCAAAAAGTTGTAAAGGTGATCCAAAGCAACAATATGTTACGGGTCAATTTTAATTTTATAATAGTGAATAGTCTTTTTAAACAAAATATTAAAATCATACCTACTTTTCCACTATTTTCGAGTAATAAATAAAAACTCACCTAAATTCGTGAATAATACACAAAATTAATTGTCTTCATTTCCATTTATTAAAAGTAACCTATACATAGTATTGATATTGTTTATTTATATGCTGTCACTCTTGACCATGATTTATTTATTTGATTTTGTTTTGTTTAATTTGGGTAATTAGGTTAATTGGGATTAGTATTGGCAGTTTAGCCATCCCAAATCAAGGACATTTATCTTCTTAGGTCCTAAGGTTCTATTTGTCTCTCTTGGTTCCTTCTCTTTCTTTTTGAGGTTGGTTTATGGGCCATGTGGTCTTTGAAAATTGTTACGAATAATTTCGGATTTTAAACCACTTAAAATAGATAAGTTCCATCAAATAATCGAATTATATCATATAAGTATTGTACCAGATAAATCAAGTGTTGATTTTAGTACGCAGTTTGTGTATTTGTCGATACTTATAGATATAAAATAGGACCCTACTTTATTCGGTAAGTCATCCAGATATAACCTTTTGCATGTAGCTATAGCTAGTTTTATTTTTGCTTTTAGGTCCTTTTCTTTTTCTTTTACTGCTACTATTTTCCTTTATAATTTGAAAACTATTTGCTTTGGCTTCTATTGCTATTACCTAGTACTGCTTGCACCTACCTGCTTGGCTATTTTCATAGGACTTAAATCCATTTGGGCTGCTAGTAGCTCTTGATACAGCGAGGGTTGCAAACGAAGGATTTTCTCATTCCATCACTCCGGAGACATCGGAGAAAACCACCAAGTAAGATCTGTCCATTTAAATTAAATTAGCTGCATCTTCCAGAAAATCACATACCCATCCTGAAAGTATATTAGTATATAAACAAGTTATGAAATACCTGTGTAAATTTGACTTAAATCGTGTATATGACATAAAAATTAGTGATATAATTTTAAGTAAATCACTCCTTATATGTAAACGAGTAGTACTACTTGGAATCGAATATTTACTCTTGCCATAAGCCTGTAAAGACCCTTGTAATAGTAAACCATTTTATTGGTATTATTGTGACTATTGTTGAATGTTTATCCACTCTTAAATCAGTTAATTTCACATTGTTCCTGTACCTATAGTAAAACAAGTCATTCAAATAAACGTTACAGAAAATATTGATAAATAATTTTACCTGATATTCATTTCCACGGCCCAATCTCCGGAAAATAACAAAACTGAGCTAGTCGATATAAACTATCACCCCTTTAAGTCAAGGGAATAAAAAGGGGTAGCAAATATAGAATCACTATAAAGTAATTTAATTTTATGTACTCATGGACGCACGTACACATAAAAAAAAACAGGTGAATATTTTTTGATTTATTGAATATTTATTCAAAAAGCAGGAAAAATACTGTTATCTGTCATCTAATCATTATTTTAAGCATTAGTGATTTTCCAACTAACTATACCTAGCAACTGACCATTATTTTGTTGTTGTGATGAAAAACCGTACGAGTCACGGACATAAAATATATATAGAAGTACTTCTCTCTAAAAGTACACGCGCGTAGGAAGCATATTGTTATAACGTAAAAAAACATAACAACAAACAAAATTTTGAAAATTTATTTAGTTAATTTTGTTTATTATATTTTGAATATTCGGTAAAAAATTTAAAATTATAGCATTTTAAATTTTAAGGTATATTATTTAATTCAAGAAAATTAGAATTTTCGTCAATTTCGGATTTTAAAACATTCATAACAATTAAAGGGTTAAAGATAGGATGATAGGCGTAAGGACTTTTTTTATTCGAAATATATATAAAGAATATAAAAAAAATTAATTCATTGCAAAAAATGCATTTTTTCTGGCTTAATTAATATTTTGTTGTTTAAACAATAACATCAACAAATATCGAGTGTCATCTTGCACTTTTATAATCAGGAAAGCCTTCCGGACATTTAAAAAAAAGATTACGAATTAAAACAATTTTGCAAACGAATTCGCCACTATGCCCTGCACTATATAGGCGTTTCTTGACAGTTTAAAAGTAAGACACGATCAAACTTCATGGCACTGAAAAAAAGAAAAAACATACTTTAACTGCACATAGAAACAAAACTGAAAAATAATAATAGGTAACTAAGCATGTCACTCATCGTATTTTGCACATATAACATTTATACAAATTCTCATGCACACAGAAAACTTATGCCCAATTTAGGAGAACAAAAACAAGTAAAAAATGTGACCTTGTAGTTTTACCAGCGTTTCTACCATACTCACCCACCCATACACGCTCACAAGTATATTAAAGAAGAAGTCAAATTTCAATAATTACAAAATCACCTTCCGTCAGTCTAGTCACTGGATTCGAACAATATCCTTTACCACCACTACTTTTACATTCTTCCTCTTAATAATCACCTAATATCCAAAAACAATGTTTTTTTTTATATTGCGTGTGTATTTGAGTGTAAGACAGAGAAGCCTCACCAAATGTTTGTAATCTCCCTCTTATAAGTTGTTCAATGCTTCTATTGTTACAAATTCAGCTAAAATAAAATGGTAACATTTAGGATTAAAAATGAAAAACAAAATATTTAAAACTAAATATATGAACATAAAATCTACTCAATGCAATTACTAGTTTCAGTAGACGTCTGTGGCGAAACCACACCATTTGAACCAATTTCAAATGATAGAATTGATACCTATTTTCGAAAGTATGTCATGTTTTTTCTTAACCAGTAGTGTTTTATTAATTAATTACTATTTTTGGTAGATACGTCTGTGGCGAAATCAAGCCATTTGGTCTAAGATCCGAAGTAAGGTCGACCTTCACCCATCTGCTTAATGGATGAAAGTTTTTTTTTTAATAAATAAAATATGTCTATAAATATAACGCAAATGGGTCAAATACGGTCACGGCCATTTTTTTAATTTCCTTTCTTTATACAAAAAAGAAAAATATACGAATCATGATAAAAGTTGCTCATGATCTTATTCTCTATAACTTTTTTCATATACATGAGTTTCTTATAAAATAGACCTAATGCGAGATATTTTAGGAAAAGTGCAAATTTGGAATTTTGAAGGTAACTCAAAATTGGTTAATGAGAAACACACCAAATTTTAAAATTAGGCCTTAATCTATCCAGCGGTGGGCTGATTAAAGTTTGGGCATAGTCGAAGCATCTGGGAAATACGTTACAGGGTGTCGTTTTTTTAATTTAAGAAAATAAATAGTCATAACTGTATTTTCTTAGGCAATCACTTTTCGGTATATTTATAAACATATTTTATTTAATAAAAAAAACTTTCATCCTTTAAACAGATGGGCGACCTTACTTCGGATCTTAGACCAAATGGCTTGATTTCGCCACAGACGTATCTACCAAAAATAGTAATTAATTAATTAATAACGCACTACTGGTTAAGAAAAAACACATGACATACTTTCGAAAATAGGTATCAACTCTATCATTTGAAATTGGTTCAAATGGTGTGATTTCGCCACAGACGTCTACTGAAACTAGTAATTAATTAATTAATAAATAAATCAATACGTTTAAGAAAAAACACATGGCTTACCTTCGAAGACGGGTCTCAATCAAATTATTTTGTTGTAAAATTAAAATCACTTTAAAAGTTTTGAAACACAGCGTGTTCATTAACAATACAAATCACTTGTTACCCCTGAACTTAGAAACACCATAACGATGCCGACATTTTCGTATTAAATTCACAGGTCTTCCGTATTATAGATATCTATTAGGTCCTGCGACACCTTGCGATACTTTGAAGCATTACATTTAAAAGTAATCTGTAGATATTGATAGATATTGACTGGTACATTTATATTTTTGTAAATTCCAAATTTGTTAAAAAACAAATGTAAGTTATGGGAATATGAAAATCAGAAAAATATGACGTGTAAACTACATAGTTGTCAACAACTTATAACTGCAAATTACAGTTGAGCTTTACCTGTAAATCAGGGATACCTTACTTGTGAGAATTTGACAATATCATAATTATGCGTTTAGTTAAATATCTATAAAAATTGCAAGAGTACATGTAATTTACAGATTACCAAGGTACAGTTAAAACTATCTGACATCAAACACAATTTAAATAACTAACACCTACCTATAGATAAATTAAACGCAAAGTTGATCAAAACTACAAGTTTCAATGGCTTTTTACATCTAAATTACATTTATTATAGGACTCTATATTTTCTTCAGTTAGGATTATGTGAAATGTTTAGTTACGATATATTTCAACTATGTGATTTAGATTTAAATAACTTTGAGCCTTACTTAATTAGGGCCAAATGAAACTACATAACTGAACGTAAAATTACAATTTTTTTCTCAAAGATGCTTTTCAACCTCAATCGATAAAGAGACACATTTTAAACAAAATGGCTATCTTACTTTAAAATGTCAAGTTTTGGACTTTCGAAATCACCGATTCAAATACAACGAATACCTACATGAAAAAATGTTTCGAATAAAATGTAAGTACGTGATAATTTTTTATCTTTAATGCATGTTCTAAAATCTTTCCAATATATCTGATAACATAATTGGATAGTCCTGTTTAGATTTCATTTTGTTAGGACTGTGGGCTATGTAACCTCCTCCACCTCGAACTTCTCAGATCTATTGTGAATATCATTTAATTATTGTTTAGAGTACCTTGTCTAGTTTGGTTTTTTGTAGTATCTGTTGATTATAATTATTTCTATATTTATAGGAAAATATATTTTATTTCATCCTGTCCAGTAAATCAACTTAACTTGTACACATTTGCGGCCGGTAAATGGAACATTACAGTATCAGATACTGTAATGTGTTGCCTAGCAACCTTGTTTTGATTTTAGAAACGATTGACTTATTACTTTCGATTTTTGACAAATTGTCACTTATATGTATAAAAATATAAGAAATAAAATATTCAAATAAACATAATTAGCAAATATACTAAACATCAAAAATATATTTTTAAATTAACTACATCAATAATTTATTATTTATTGCTGCAATTTTTAAATGTTCTTCAAATTCTTTTAGAACTTCTTCTCTTCTTAATGGTGAATATATAGGATGGAATTCGTTGTCTAGAAAATGCTTATGTTTCATATAATATATATAATATTTTGAAACAATTTGATTTTTCTTCTTATTAGGAAGGACACGAAATTTAACAGAAAGGTCCAAAAGAGCCTCTTTAACTTTTCGAAACAACATCTTATCATCCGCGTCTAAAGCATAATTACGAAGTAAATCAGTTAAATAGGTTAACTGACGATGACAATTACCGATATCTTTAAATTCTGTACATAATGTACAAGCTGAGTATACTACTTTTGCCATGTATTCATTAAAACTAAGAATATAATAGGTAATAACTATACAAGTTTTATAAGTAACTGTCATAATTGTCATAATTCAAAGAAAATATAAACAGTCATAGCCGACTATAAAAATGCGACCGCGTTCGGATAAGGTATTTTATTAGAAAATTGTCCACAGATTATAGGTAGCATTTCTTGCAGTAAATTATACTCTTCAACCAACTTTAGTAAATGAAGAATATTTTGTAACTATAAAAGATGTTTTAATTACATTTTTTTAAATATTTTGCTTAACTAAAATTAGTAATTTTTGTTCCGTTTGGACTCATATCTGTTGATTCCTATTAATACTATTTAGGTAGTTCTTGTTGTAAAATATGTTTATCTACTAACTTTAGTAAACGAAGAATATTTTGTAACTATAAAAGATGCTTTTAATTACATTTTTAAAAATATTTTGCTTAACTAAAATTAGTAATTTTTATTTTGTTTGGACTCATATCTGTTGATACCTATTAATACTATTTATGTAGTTCTTGTTGTAAATGTTTTTCTACTAACTTTAGTAAATAAAGAATGCTTTATAACTATAAAAGAGGCTTTTAATTACATTTTTTTAAATACTTTGCTTAACTAAAATTAGTAATTTTTATTCAGTTTGGACCATATCTGTTGATGCATATTGAAACTATTTAGATAGTTCTTGTTGAAAAATGTCTTTCTACTAACTTTATTAAACAAAAACAATTTTTTCAATATTTTTCTTAACCAAAATTAGTATTTATTATATTATTTTATTAACAAGTCAGCAATTATATCTATTACTAAACACTAAACACAATACCATTTTAATTAAGTACCTACAATATGAAAACATTCAGAAGTAAGTAAGTAATAAATTATTAAAAATAAGTAATTAACAAAATCTTTACACTAATTTTTTATTTATATGACAAGTTCAATTTATTTGTTAAAATTCACCGTTATAGTACAATTTGTATTATTAACAATATTGATTCCTGATGTGGACGGAACATTCTCATCAGAAACAATAGTATTTATTTCTGTATTCTTATTTTGTTGCAATACTTGTACAAAATTCTCACCACCTTGAATCATTCTTGCAATTTTCATTTTTCCTTCAAGTGCATCTTCAACATATTGTTCTGCTATAGCAGAACTTTTCCAACCCCCATGCCGTTTTAAGATAGATGAATCTACACCTGCATTTGCAAGAAGAGTTGCAGAGGTCCGTCTGAAACAGTGACCTGTAAACTTTTCAGGATTTGGAAGTTTAAAATATTCTGCTATTTTTCTGGGCATTGCACCTATAGTATGAATTTCTACTCTTTGTTGGATGCATTTACCATTTCGATACCCAAGAAATAAAAAGTTTTCTTAAAAATTTTTATGTCTTAGGGCAAGATATTTCCGGTATATTTCCAGAAAATTTATTACAGTAAAAACACATTTTACATTAGTTTTAGTTTGCGAAATCGTGATTACCAATTGAGTTTCTGTGTCTTGAATGTCATTGAGAGTCATAGAATACAATTCTTCCCGCCGACAACCTCCAGCAATTCCAATCATAGCAATAACTTTGACCAACAAATAGACTTCATCAGATGCTTTACTGAGAAATAAATTTACTTCATCTCTCGTCAATACCTTTGACTGCATCGGTCGATGTCCAACACTACATTTTTTTAAGAAAGCGATGATTTTCGGGTACTTGCTGATGTTCACGTTCTCTTTAACATTGCCTTTAGCATAGAATATTTTGCCCACAAGGAATTGCTGTTTATTCTCTTTGACTATAAAATAAAATAAAATAAAATTAATACATATTGATCCAATAAAAATTATTTAAAAAAAATCATGCATATTATACTTACTTCATCTAGAAAATACGCCAAAAGAACATCTTCCTGTATGATATTGTTTTCATTCACAAAACAATTTATATTCTTTGTTATATCTTGGTAAAGATTTTGATGGGATTAATTTATTTGTTGCTTCTGCAGCCTTATTTAAAATATCATCCATAACCTCCATAATTTGAAACAAAAATATTGCGATCTTGTCTATTTGTTATAGTGACAAGCAAATGGCAATCATAGGTAACTATGGAAACAATTGCTCAATTGCAATTGCAAAGTAATGTTGTGAAATTGCCAACTATTTTCTTTTTTCGTTTTAATCAACATATTTATTTTTTTATAGAGTATTATAAAGACAGGATGAAATAAAATATCATACGATACACGTCCGTTAGGTGTTATTACAGTACTCGTTTATATTCCGGACTCGGCTCCTGCGTCGCCTCGTCCGTAAAACAACTCGTACTATAATAATTCACCTACCGGACTTGTAACGTAAAATACTATTTTGATTCGATGGGAATGGAAATTTGATGCCTAGGAATCTTCCAATCGCATGGAATTTCTTCATTTTAATTCGCTACAAAGTATATTTTTCCAGCAAATTACAGGTTGACTTACCCTTAGATTATTATTCTTTATCGATCTTCCAGTATGCAGATTTATGATTGTATAATTGTTTAAAATAAAATATATTGTAAAAGCGCATTATATCAAAATCCGGTTTGTTATAAAAATGTGAACGGGTTGATAATTTTGATTCATTGGTGTTTATTAATTGTTCACGAACTTGACATTTGGGCTATAATTTCTCGTCGAGGGTTATCCTTTCAATATTTTCATGAATGTAGATCATTGATTATAAATATGTTCATTACCGTTTAGACGGTTTTTATCAAGGTAAGGTGAACAGAAAATAGAAAAAAATCACAAGAATGCTATATTAAAACCTGAATTAATTTGCATACTTACCGACTTTCACTAAGTTAGGGCAGTTTTTTAAAATACTACTAAAGATATGTTAATGTATTGAGAATAAATATTTTAACGATATGTCAAGTGATTAAGGATTAATCGCCGTTAAGGGTAATGGGTTTCACGTTTGATGGATTTAACAATTATTGTTAATGGGTTATTATGTATTTTTTAATTTTATATATCGATGAAGGTGGGACAACTATTCCGTTGTGTGTACACGAAATGGTAACTGAACATTAGAACACGAAATTAGAGAAATCATGTGACAATATCAACACTATCAGTTATAAGAAACTGAAATATAAACCAAACTACACATTATAGTCCATGGAATTGGTACTTTTTGCGTTACATCAAATAAATGAGGTAGTTCTGATTTTTTTATGAGTTGGTAGTGATGAAATAAGTAATGGCAAATCCAAGTTTTCTACCTCAAAAGCCCTTCGGATCACAGTTAAATACTTGAAAATTCATTAAAATTAAGGAGTTTTTTCCGTTTTAGTAAATTTTTACCACCAAGGACCCACGTTAATGCAAAAGTTACAATGAACACTTTTTAAGTAGACTAAATTTGCAATTAAATAAAAATAATTTGGTTTTGGTAGACCAAATAGTTTTTTAGATAGGGCTATTTAAAATTTCAAAAATAGAAAGTATTACAGTTTTTTAGTTTTCTACAATTTTTACCCCTAAGTAGAGGGTTTTTTGGAAAAGTTACTTTTATAGGTATTAAAGTCCACTAAATTGCCAACAAAATAAGACCATTTATGTCAACTTACACCTGATATTTTTTGAGGCACAACTGTTCAAAGTTGTTGAGGTAAGTAAACAATCATGTACTAGAAGGGTTTGTAAAATGAAGTACGCCCTATTAGTGAAATAAGCATTATAATTTATTAAAATAAGCACAGTTAGGGAAATACTTATTACTCGCATTTTTTTGTATATTTTTGATGGACCAGGCTCGTCGTCTGAATCCACAGCACACCTTTTATGGGCAGCTTGCTGGACTAGAATTTCTTAATCGAACTGCTCAGGAAGGTCCAAACCGTCATTTTATGGTATGTCATCAATGAATGGTTCATCAATGTCGTCACACATCAGGTCTGGTATGTTCTCTCAAGGTTGACCAGTGAAGTAGCTGCAAACAGCCAAGCATTTCTGTCCTGCTTTCCTGCAACCACAACTGCTGATACAACCTTTTTTACAGTTACAGATAATCATATTTAGCAGAGCTTGAAAAGCTGGTGGTGTCATATCTTTTCAGGAACGAGGCCTTGTGTACTCCGCATCCAACCTTAATCAAGATAATTCTTCTCATTGCCAGCCACTTTAGTATCTGAAACAAAATCAACATCAAAATAAGGAACCATGTATAAAGAATGTGGTCTGAAGCAGAAAGGAATACAATCAAAAACTTATTCTCACCTGGTGGTATGTTCACAGAGAGTGAAATCTGGGTTGAAACAATCTGGTGAAGTTCATGTTGGGCTTAACTGCCGCCCTAGTGAACAACTGGAAGCAAAGATCGCTAAGATTTTGCGACTCTCTGCTGCCTCCATAAAGTGAAACGAGCAAGGTCCCTCTTTCGTCGGGAACTTGCTCATGTGTGGCATTGGAGCTTAAGAAAACCTCTGCGTTTTGTTCGAGGCGTGGCTGTTTTTTTATTGTCGATAGAAATTTCTTTTTTTCTTGGCCAAAAAGTGCTGATGTTGTATCACAACCGCTAAACGCGTGAAGGAACAGTGATATTCCGGGTTATGATAATTGCGTAAAGGAAATTGTCGAGTAGGTGAGATATGGGTTTTTTCCTCTCTCACATTTTACAAATATATTTTTGTTATTTGGTTTATTTGTTGGAAGGATGTGGTATCCTCAATGTCGTGACAAACCACAAAGTAGGACCAATAAATCTATATCCTCGCCGACGATCTTCACTATGACGTAGGAAGAAGATATGGAAATGGCTGTGGTTTATATTAACCTATTAGCACCTTTCTCTACCTGTATCGTTACTCTAGATGAACTTTCAGCATGTCGATGAGTCTAACTTTATTCCTCTATTCAATAGGAACTTGTCCTGAACAACTAAATCAATGGTTATTTCATCGAATATAACACCCACGGGATACTGACGTTAGCATGTTAGTTTGAAAATCAAATCAGTGACACAGGTTTTTGTTGTATCGTTTCTTCCGTGATATTAGTTTGCACATAAAAGTAAAACAAATTCTTGTATACTATTTAATATTTGTTGTTACACATAAAAGTAAAAACAAAACATACTTTCAGTAAAAATCAACCAGACAACTAAAAAAATTGTAATACTTTCTTTTTTTTTTGAAATTTTTCAAACTATCGGGCCTACCAAATCCAAACTACATAATTGTTTACTTACCTTAAGAACTTTGAACAGCTGTGTCTCAGGAACTATCAGGTGTAAGTTGACATAATTGGTCTCATTTTGTTGGGAATTTAGAGGGCTTTAATTACTATAAATAGTAACTTTTTCAATAAACCCTCTACTTAGGGGAAAAATTTGTCGAAAACTAAAAAACTCTAATACTTCCTTTATTTGAAATTTTGTAAACTTTTAAATAGCCATATCTTAAAAACTAATTGGTCTACCAAAACCAATTTATTTTCATTTAATTGGAAATTAAGTCTACTTAAAAAAGTATTATATGTCCTTGGTGGTAAACATTGACAAAAACTTCTTAATTTTAATAAATTTTCAAGTATTTAACTGTGATTCGAAGGGCTTTCGAGATAAAAAACTTGGATTTGTCATAACCCATTTCATCACTACCAATTTATAAAAAAATCAGAACTACCTCATTTAATGTAAGGCAACACTTCCTTTTTGGTACGATTTCCATGTACTATTAATAGGTGCTGGAAATACAAAATGTAAACAGGAGATTCTGGAGTAAAAAAGAACAAAAGGTAACCTGAAACTTTTGACTAACTACTTTTCCAAGTATTTTACACAATACTTATATATTTTGTACGATTTACGATTATTACAATCTAATCATTAGGATCAATTATAAATTTTATTTTAACCTAATTTATCTAAAAATTTAAAACTTCATAAACTAAGATTCTACTCACTAGTATACTTTAGAGTCAAATTATTTAGGGAGGTCCTTTCGCCACCAATGTTAAATAAAAAATATTAGATTATGACTAAAATTAATTTTTTTCTAATAGTAGAAGTCCTTATTTATCTAATAGTGAACTTTTAACTATACCTTACCGTGCAAATTTTTAAGAAAAAATTTTTTTAAAAATGTGTGTGTTTGTACAGTGTCTTACGAGAAAGTAGGACTTCAACAACAATTTTCGAATTATAATTAATTTTACTATTATTTATTGATTAGATGGAGTAGAAAAAAACTAAAAATAAGGTTTTTGAAATATTTAGGTTTTGTTTTTTACAATAAAATATATAGGTTACCGTGGAATTTATTGAGAAATTAATATTAAAAAATCACAAAAAAATTTCAACTAGGTTACTTCAAATTTTTTTTTAATATTAATTTCTCAATAAATTCCAAGGTAACCTATATATTTTATTGTAAAAAACAAAACCTAAATATTTCAAAAATCCTATTTTTAGTTTTTTTCTACTCCATCTAATCAATAAATAATAATATAATTCGAGAATTGTTGTTGAGGTCTTATTTTCTCATAAAACACTGCACAAATACTCACATTTAAAAAAATAAAATTCTCAAAAATTTGCACGGTAAGGTATAGTTAAAAGTTCAACATTAGATAAATAAGGACTTCAACTATTAGAAAAAAAATAAATTTTAGTCATAATCTAATATTTTTTATTTAACATTGGTGGCGAAATGGGTGGCGAAAGGACCTCCTTAAAAGGCAGTCGTTGTTGGTGACTTATGGAAAGTGTTTGTTACCACTTTAAGGTACCAATGAAGATCAGTAATGCGGCAGTACCAGGGTGCATCGACGATGTTCTTTAATACTGCCATAGCCTCACGGGTCTCAATGGGTTTCAATATCTGCATGTAAAGGTGTATTTTGTTGTATACAGATAATTTGGAATTTTTTCCTAGCAACCAATACATTCTTTTGTAATTTATACCAAGCTATTTGCGTTTCTTTTTAACATGGACTTTCCAGTAAAGACTAGCTTTAAGTATTATACCCAGATATCCTACTGTATTAGCAAAAGGAACCTGAGTGTCGTTTATTCTAATAGGAAAATATTTAATTTGTTTATTGCTCAGGTTGATATGAACAGATTTACCTTCATTCAACATATTTTGGTCCAGAGGTTAATCTGGTCTATAGATTTCTGCAATTTTCTATTCTCGTCTTGGCAATTTTTCCAACAGCAAGGATTGTAGTAGCACCAGAAAATGTTGCGATAGTATTGGGCCCAAAATTAGGAATATTTCGGGTATACACCAAGTAGATTACTGGGCCTAGTACACTACCTTGAGGTATACTCCTGCCTTAATTTCTCTTAGGTCGAAATTTTAATAGGTCAGAGTATTGACGTGGCAGGAAGATGTTCAGTTTTTAAATCAGGCCATCATGCCATACTTTGTTGAAAGATGGAAAAGCAAACTTTTTTCCTTCTAGGGAATTCTCGATGATGTTTGTAATTGTATGAATTTGGTCGATGGTCGAGTGTTTTTCTCTGGAGCCAAACTGGTGGAAGGGTATTAGGTCCATTTCTTATATTATAAGTTTCAATCTCTTACAAAGCAATTTTTCATAATTTCGAGTTAACAGGTAACTAGTAGATAGATCTGTACGATGTAACTTTATGGCAAAGTTTTCTTGGCATAGGAAACATTATAACTTCTGCTTTCTTCCACATCTTTGGTACGTACTATGGTATAAAGGGCGCATTGATGAAATTGATCATTTTGTCAATACCTTTCCGTGGAAACCTTTTTTAAAATTTTCTCAGTAATGAGGTCAGATTAATATTTGTTTGCATTTCCATTTAAGCTTCTTTTGGATAGGTAGGTTGACGATTGTGTCTTCTTGCTCCATATAGTCTTGAAGATCCTCTCCATTATTGGGTTGGAATGTACTCTTCAAATGTTTGCACCACATGAACCTAATAATGTTCATTTTTAAAATAATAAAATGAAAAGGTTTTTAAATGGCCTATTACAAAGATGTCTCTTCAGACCATTTCCTCCAGGTATGGTAAATTCTCGATCCAATTTATATACAGAGTAGCCATTTAAAAACGAAACAAAGCTTCCTTTGGGTACCACGGGTCATTTACGAAAAAACGCTCGGACCCGACAATTTTTGATTTTAGGAAGAAACATTTTTTTGTCAGTTTTACCCCCTAAGCGGAAACCCTCTAGTGGAGGTGATACCCCTAAAATCTTAAATGGAAAAAGGGATCGAATAATATCTTATTTTAAAAGTATTTTTACCTAGAAAATAACCCCTGAGTTATACATCGCTACTGTCTTTATAGCCATGATCTTTTAACGATTTGTATTTTCTTTAAATGTCACTCGAATAAATGCTGAAAATGCTGACCCTTGCATGCAATAATATAGGTTTTGTTCAAAATATTCTCGGACATTTTGAAGCATCTATGGGGTGATTTGATGACATTCATCAATTATCCATTGTCGTACATTTTCTAGTGATGTTGGCTGGGTGGCATAAATTTTAGTTTTTGAGTGTCCCCATAAAAACAAATCTAACGGTGTTAGATCCAAAGACCATGGGGGCCACTCAATACTTCCCCTTCTTCCGATCGATTGATCTGGAAACGTTTGATCCAAATACTGACGACGAGTCAGTACAAAATGGGGTGGCGCACCGTCTTGCTGGAATATTAAGTTATTTACTATGTACTGATCGTCAGTTTTAATCAACTCTAGTAATGCTGGATAAATTGCGTTTTCTAATAATTCCTGATACATTTCTTCGGTGAAAGTTCCAGGTAAAAAAGGGGCAAATTATACGGTTACCAAAAATGCCAGCCCAAACATTCAGTTTTTCCGGATATTGCGTTCGCAATTCATGAAATATTCTGGGATTTGAATCGGACCAATAACGACAATTGTGACGATTTACTGTATCTTCTGAATGCTACTTCTCAGATGTTATCGCCAACTGTCTTGTACTTAATGTGGGTTCTTGAACAACATGCCCTAAAATTGCCCCACCTTTGTAGCTTTATTTACTACAGCATTTTCCATTTCACGTTTTTTGTTAGCTACTGAGCCCGTTTCCCAAAATTTTTGGACTAATTTCAAAATAAACTTTCAATGGACTTGTCGATTTTGATGTTGGTTGTTAAACAGCTGGGCAGTTCTCTTAGCACATTCATTGTTCGCAAAAAAAAGTAAAAATATGTGCACCCTCTCAGCAATTGAGTAAACCGTTATGACTGATATGCCACTTTTATGCCGACTCTGCAACTAAATAAACTAAAGCTTACTACTGTACGGAGACTAAAGAATGTCATCGGATAACAATAATTGAAGGCCACAGAAATAAAACTGGAATTGTTACAAAAAAATTTAAAAATTATCTTAAACAGGCTTTGTACTTTTGGTGAGCCACTGTATGGGCTAAGTAGATAGTAGCGATGTAAAACTCGGGGGTTATAATCTAAGTAAAAATTCCTCCAAAATAAGACATCATTCAATACATCTTTCTATTTAAGTTTTTAGGGGTTAGTCTCACCCCTGCCAAAGGGTATGAAACTGGCAAAAAAAAAATCAAAAATTGACGGTTCCGATCGTTTTTTCTTAAATGACCTGACGTGCCCATATATATTCCTTAATAATAAGAAATATTTTCAAATATTTCTCATAATCAGTCTACTATAAAGTTTATTCTAACAATTAAAATACTTTTCTATCACTGACCTTAACAATTTCTAGTCACGTAAATGCTGATAGAAATCAAATTATTGCCTGCCCTGGATAATGTGTCCCGTGTGTACTATAGAAGGAAAGTTGAATATATCATAACAGATCCAAATGGCCGTGAAAATACTTTTACTTCGAATATAGCAAAGACAATGGTTACATTTTTCGTATAAGGAATATTGTTGATGCTGTTTATAAAGTTACTTTCTTACAGGAAATTGAAAATGAAAGTAAATTTTATAAAAAGAAAGAAAAATAAATTTAATCGATTTCTAACGTTTTTTTAATAAATATTTATATTCTCAATGTAACTATATAAAACTTTTAAAAAAAGAATGGTTAATTCTAAAAACTAAAATTGCATATATTTTTTTGTATATAAAATGTGTAGAATTCTGTCGGTAATCCAATGGATGGATGTGTTTAATATCTTTTTATTTGCGGGTTTTTAGTCGTTTACCGACACCTTTTTTCGAAAACCAGACCAAATCAAGTGAATTTTTAATTAATTTGTATGTTTCGTTGTATAATTTGATGAATACCCTATTCCTATTAGCAGCAATTTCATTTCTGTTGATGGACATTCAAATTAAAAATCGCAATATTTTATTAGTCGTATACGAAGGTGTGTCAAAAATAAAGGTATTTTTCTCTTCATATTCATATTTTTTGACAAACCTCGTATACAGCTTAAAAAAATAATCTCTTTTAAGTTTTGGACCATGCAGAACTTTTTATAAAGAATGACTTTTTCATAAAACTAAGAATAAAAATGTTTTTTATATGGTTCCGACTTAATTGGACACACTGTATAAATTGTTTTTATTGAGAGCAATTTTATTATATCATACTGAAAATGCAATATTTGTTTTATTGTATTTAGATTTTGAAAGCAAAAGGCATTTATATATGAATTCTGTACATATTCAGAATAGGGTACATTTGGGTACATTTTAGCAAATTTGTTTGGTACATCAACATATTTGGTTGCGGCAACACTGGCTGCGCCAGTAGACGAGATTAGTTCGAAGAGGTAGCAGGTCAGTTTGTCGGGTTTGGGTTAAGGTTTGTCACACCCCACGTGTCGGTAATAGTTACATGCCGCGTTTGAGAATCCACATCGGATGCATCTGAGATGTTGTGACTTTTTTATCACGTGATAGAGAATTAGATCTGAATGTAGATGTAATAAACAAACGCTCTAGACTTTATTTGGTCACGTGATAAATATCAATGACAAGTTGGAAGTTTAACTTATTAAATTTGACTTTTGAGACTACATATCAACCTAAATTTGAAATATAAACAAAAATTAAACTAACTAATCCCTTTTATATTCATAACAAAGGATAAATTGACAAAAAAGGCTTCACAGAACACTTACTTTCTGGCATGGAACGAACATCTCATTCACATCTCATTTCAAATCGAGATGTAAAAAATGTAATCTGAACAGGTACATCTGGGATAAACAAACGCAGATGTAGATGTAGTAGATGTAAAAAACGCTCGAGATGTAAAAAATGCATCCGATGTGGATTCTCAAAAGCGGCAACAGTTGTAGTTATAGTGTATTTTTCAACTTCGATCGCAGGTTTTGGAGGTAAGCTAGTATTTTTTCTTTTCACGACTTTATTTATGCCCGTTTTATGCATATTTTTAGGCTTTGCAATAATTAGGGGTGATTATGAAACAAAGCAGGAGCGTCTTTGGGCTCTGTGGAAAGATATTGAAGCAGAGGATGAACCAATTAATAGAGATGATTCAGACCGAGAGGATGAAGTGGATAACGTTAGTAATTGTAGTGACTACCCTGACATGCCCACGTAGCATTTTTCGTGGGCGGAACGTGGCTACCATGACTTTAGAAACTTTAAAGTGTATTGCTAAAGTTTCTGCCACGTAATAGATACGGTTCTACCACGTGGCGGCAACCAAAATGGAAAACACTTTCTTTGTGGCAACCAGGTTTCAGCCTTGTTTCTGGAACTTATATAATCACGTTTACATCACGTAACGAAAACGTTGCAAAAACTTAGCGATAACGTAGCGAAAACTTGGCGAAAACGTGGCGAAAACGTGGCGAAAACGTGGCGACACGGTGGCCGACACTAAACGCTGAACTTTGCTTACTGCCCTTGTCTTTTGATTGATATTTGTAGCTCGGTCTCCGTCCTGCAAATTATTTCTCCCATTCTCCTTGCTTATTCTCTAACTTGACATAACTAGTAAACTAATAAGTAGGTACATACTGAATAATAATAATAATAATAATAATAATAATAATGTGTTTTAAAAATATTGATTCAGGAATTCTGATAGGCAAAAAGTTAGAACGATTTGAAGTTTACTGTCAAATATAGGTGTTGTAGCTCGAAATATGGGCACGTGCCATTGGAATACTCTATATTTAATTAAAAAGTTAAAATCTTTAAATTTTTCATCTTCCAAATTATTTATTTAGATGCTTTAAACAGTATTTTTTATAAATCTTGGTTAATTAAAACTATTAAATATATTTGAATTTTATTGCATTGAAGCTATACGGATAAAAAAATATTTTTAAATAGCTCCTTTATATTTTCTCATAATGGCTATCTCAAAAATGGTTACAAATATGTCTGCCTCATGAAAAAAAACTTTAAAGTTGCAAAAACTAAAAATATGCCACTTTGTAGTTACTTTCATCAAATAGTGCAGCTGGAACTTAGATAAAAGAAACAACAGATGATGCATTTCACTCATAAAGTATGTTTGGTATGTTTGGTCCCAATCATTGGAAAAGAGAAAGAAGATATTTTATGCGGATCGAAAGAAGACAGACTGTAATCGAAAATCTCGTCTGGCAACGCTGCTGTTGTACGTAACTAAAAGTCTGTTAATACCAGTGGCGTATCTTATTAAAGATAAAATCATAACTAATTAAAAAAAAATAATGAAATACTGACCGATATGGTGTGCAATAAACTTTATAATGGTTTAAACTTTAAAACCGATTGGATTTGGTATAAGGGTATGAAGTTCAGTGGAATGTAGGAAAAAAGCTTAAAAACACTATTTTTTTTTTTTCAAGAATAATACATTTATTATATATAAAGATGTTAAATATTATAAAAACAAGATAAATAAATCAAGATTTATTTTAAACAAATTTACGAATTAAATTTTGGGGTTAAAATTTGAACAGTTTTTCAAATTGGTAAAAGAGATTTTTAAATTAAAATTTAGATTTTTAACACTACTAAATTCATAAAAGTTATTAAATCAATAAATTTACCATACTTATATACAAGGTGGGGATTTTAAATGGAACACTTCTTATAGCGGATCTGGTAATAAGAATTTTGTAAAATCCGAAAACACGTAGAACTTGTACAACAATAAACCTATTCATTGATAGTTTTTAAATTGTAAAACCAGGCAATAAACTAACTTACTTATTATCATCCATAAATGTGTGCGGCATAGATAAATTATCTTCTGGTTTCTTACTAGAGCTGTCAAAAATACTGATACTGGAATGAGAGCTGTAACAGAGTATTCAGAACTTTTAATGTAAAGGTAAGTATACATTTTGATTAATAATAAGGTAGTTCATGAAAATAATCAAAGAAAGAGGCATGTTATATGAGTTTATAAAAAAGTTTGTCCTTGTAAAGCACCTACAAAATTTAAAGAACTTACAATATAAAAATTTCTTTGTAAGATAAACTACCAACTTTCATCTTAAAGGATAAACACTTAAATGAACATTTCCGAAACATAATTAAGAAAGTTTTTAGTTACCTAAATGAGATTTCTCAAAACAATGAACTTAGTTTTGGCAGTGCTTCAGGATTGAGACATTTACTTTTTGAAGAATATCATTAGGATCAAAATGCTCCGAGCAAACACTTTCATTTTCTTCAAGTGATAGCCAAATATTTCTTGTATGCTTTTCAGTTGGGAATCTAAAAATCAAGCATAAGCATATTTATTTTACCACTAAAGTGTTTCTATTAATTACAATTTTTTGCGAAATTAATGATGTTGGAAGATCAAAGAAAATAACAGTAATATAAAAGTAGATAATTCATGTGATATTACGGCAAAAATCCTTAATTCTACACCACTGAATTATGCAATACATCACCTAACCTTACTTACTTATGAAAAGATACTTCAGCACCCACATTTTCCAGTTTTTTGCTCAAAATGCACTCGCGAACCATGTTGTTAGCTATACACAAGCCGAATTTTTTCCAAAAAAGTCTAAAGATTAACAAAAACACTGAATATGCAACAATTTACTGGATCGCAACGTCGCAAACTATCGATGGATAAAATACTATACGTGATGTCCGTGACGTATAGTATGAATGAAACAAAGTTATTTTAAATTGCGGGGGTGTCACGTTTAACGCTTTTAAAATCCTTGCATTTATTTGCAGGAATAATAATGGTGTTTGCCATAGTTTATCTTAGTATTTGCAAAGTTGTTATTTAGCAAGCGTATGTATGTAAAAACGATAGGTACAAAAATGCCCTGCCTAATGGTGTAAAAATAGGTGCTGCTAAAATATCAAATCTGCTGAAAGCAGTTAAACTAGATAATCCACTTTGTACACATTTTATACGTTTCTTGTTTTGTTACAAGTCATTTTATTTAGAGATTTACTATTAGAAATGTTTTGGGAAATATTGCAACATCTCGGCCCATAATACGTCGGAGTTGGAAACACTGCACTAGGTATGAAAATGAATTGGTGGGGACGCTTGATGTGTCGCAATATATCTTGAAACTATTCTAATTAATAAAATTTGTTGCTGTTAGTAAGTTATAGGTAAAACCTATTTTTAAACATAACAGGGATAAACTACACAGCCTGACAACAGCGCACAAGGAAACGCATGTCGGTTCATTTACGAAATAGCTACGCGCTACGTTTCTTTGCAATGTATGACCGGGTTTTAAATGTATATATAGAGGAGCTTTGAGCTAGAACTAATCCAAAATATTTTTCACCACTTCAAAGTGGCGGTTACGTGACAGTTAATTATTTACATTGTTGCTAGACCAGCCATTTCTCCATTTATTTTAGAGTTTTTAAGTTGTTCAATAAGGCCAATGTCAGGGGGGAAATCAAATTTACCTTAAATTACAAATATGTCATCCATCAACCTAGATCAAGGTTATGTAAATTTAAAGCAATTTTAATCTTGAATAGCGTAAAACGGCCTAATTAAATATTAAGGTACAGTATATTTGGAATCGCCATAGTAAAAAATATATAGGGTTCCTATTTTAATTCATAAAGTTGATACTTTTAAGTTACCTTTCTGGTTACCGTTTGTTTATCTTAATAGTAATTTCTAGTAAAGCCTTATAACTTATGTATTTAACAATTCATTTTCTCTTTTAATAAACGTTTTAAGTGCCGTTCTAAAAATAACTGAATATAGTGTACATTCAAGAAGATTATGGGAAAAATTTGTATACTATATCTTCTTAGGGAAATTGCGCTCTGATGATATCACAACACTGTATTAGTTGTATTATTCCATATAACCTCAAAATGTACAGTAGATTTTGCCGGTTAAATTTGTTTATGTATTTAATGTTTTTTATTGTGTTTGTGTGGACACCTCTTATATTGAGATATGAGTCTTAAAATTGTATCGACTCAAGAAAAGAGGGGTGTTTGTTTCTGTGTTGTTCCCGACATGTAGGAAAACGAAGGTGATTATAACGTAATAGTCACTTTATCGAAGTGGCGATATAAGTTTCTGTCACTATAATGCTACTTGGATGGAGCAGGATGGTGATATTCCTGAGGTTGGGGAAGAGAAATATGCTGATGCACAACATGATGACGATATCCAAGAAAAAACTGGAACAAATGTGCGTAGCTTCTTTCATGGAAAATATTGAACCAAATGATTCAAAGATCCTCCAAATAAGCGTGTTTGGATTAGAAAACATAATTACACATCTTCCAGGAGTGAAAGGCTATGGGAAATCAGCCAAAACTCCAAAAAATTGTTTCTTGCTTTTTATTGACGAGCAACTAATTACAGCTATCGTTTAAACTACAAATCTGAGAACCCTAGAGAAATCTGAAAAGTGGAAAAACTCTCCACATTATGGCGTTACATCCATTGCAGAACTCAAAGCTGTTGGACTTTTTGGACTTGTTTTTCTATAAGGAGTGTTCAAAAGTATTCATCAAAGTTTATATGAAATGGCAATGAGCCGCTTCGAATTCTTAGTATCATGCTTGCGGTTTAACTACAAGAACAATCGTGCTGAGGGCCATGTGATAAATTTATTCAAAAGTGTCAAGACGCCTGTACTCATTCTGAGTATCTTAAGATAGACGAGAAACGAGTCATTTCACGGTAGATGCTCTTTTAGGCAATACATGCCAACACCGATTCACAGCAGTTACAGAACAAAAATTTATAAGAAAAACCACTTAAAAGTCAAAACTATCTGAAATATTTCTAATCTAATGGCTACTGAATGACTATTGATGACTGTATTACTTCTGTACATTGTAATTTGCACTGACCGTGGCAGCGCTCGTTGTTATAAAAAGATTGATGCTATACTGTGTACTTGCAAGTTGCGAGCTGCTTATAGGGGCGGTTTTAAAATAGCTACTCTTATTTCGAAAGTTGTTATAATACAAATATAAAATTATAACAGCTTTCATAAAAAATCAAAGTCAGGCTTTTCCTAGGGGGGGGCTGACCCCCTTTAGTTACGCGCCTGCTGGTGTATACATCATTATAAAGTATTAGTTAATATATCGATCGGTAATAGGTCAATGGGCGTAATCTCCAAAATGCAAATTTTACAGGAGACAAAAAAAACTTAGTAATTTTTCTTCTAAGAGAAAAAAAAAATTAAATATTACTGGGAACAATTTTATAACTTGGGCTAATTAATTTTGTTTGCAGAAACTCATAAGCAAGCCCTTAGTATTTCTAATTAAATATTTTGTCACATTTATGTGGGTTACGGCCTTTGCCTTGTACTATGTTGGGGGTTTCACTATTAACCCCATGTAGCTTACGTCGTCTCATCAGCTTTTAAATATTTTATTAGAATCAATAATTATGCAAAAATAAAAAAAATTATTCTGAAAATAAACAAACAAAGTAACAGTGTAACAGTAAAAAAAACATTATTAATTATTTATTATTGTTAGCAGATATTTTAGTAGATTTTTTGTTTCCTTTTGGGTTGTTTTTGGATTTTTGTGATTTTTTTGTATTTTTGGGTACTCTTGGCAACTTCTTCATCGGATTCAGGTAATACATCTGGTACAGTATCCAAAGGTTTCAGCGACTCGTATTCTGCTCTATACATCGGTGGGATAATTGATTTATTTACCAGGGCAAGGAGATCTTTAATTTTTGCAGTTGCAAGTGGTAGTGCTGTACTATACAGTTGGGGAGGCATTTGGTTTAGCTGACTCCTACATGTTACCCTTTCGGGTAAGGTTAAAATTTGTGGTTCATCATCAGTTTTAAATGAATAATGTAGTTTTATTTTGTCACTTCCTTTTTTGAAAGCGAATCTTCGTATTTTACAAAACTGAAGGGGCGCACCAGAATCAGTAAATTTGATATTATCAGGAAAAATTGATGCTTGTAAGACTTTAAAGTCGCTAAATTCATTGTACATTAGTTTTATAATATTATACGGTTTGTCTTGTCGAGAATTCCGTATGACAGTGGGCCATTCAGAGGGCGCCCAAATAACTTGTCTCCTCACTTTATTTTCAATAGTGGCGTGCATAGAATCCACCGGCATGTAAGTATGCCCCGGTAGAAGGTACGTTATGAAGACGTCTTCTATATTTTTAACAACGACTCGAAGAAACCATACAATAGCACTCATGACCTGGTGGTTTTTGTTTTGACCGGGGCATGAATCGCAAATAAGAGATACTGTCTTAACTGTTTGCCGGTCATCAACAATTTTTAAGTACTTACATAAATTAGAACAAATCTCATTTGCACCTCTCTTGCCATCTTGTTCACCCCAAAGGAAGCAGTAAACATTTCTTGTTGCCAATTCGTAACACGTATGGTTGTAATATGAGTATTTACGAGAGTAGTATAACAACATACTCTCGCCATATGGCGTGTTGATTACTTTTTGAAGATCGAAACTGCAACATACAAAACTAGGATCTTCTTTGGCTCGTTCTTGCTCTTTTTTATGTAAATTCTTACTGCTTCTTTTTCAATAAGGAGAGCTTTCATTAAGTCCAAATTTTTCTCCATTTTATTCTTTTCTCCTTCACACGTGGAACACTTGTCCTTTTTTGGTAGATGAAAACCTATGTTGTAGTTACGCTTAAATATTACTCTAAACAACCTTTCAGTGACAAATTTATAAGTATTTTCTATACAGTGCTGCTTGTAAGTTCTGTATAAATTTACCGTGTTTTTCAATTCTACTGGTAAATAACGCTTTGTGCTCTTCGCGCGACAATAATGGGAGGGGACAGCAGGTAGCAATTTAATGAAACTGTCAATCGTTTGCATTACTTCAATTGGAGTTTTATTTTTTGGTTCCTTGTGTCCTCTATTTTCTGGTTTTGCTGTCCTCATCTCTGTTTTATTCTCATCTAAATAACGAATTTTCTTTTGAGTAATAGACAATGTAGCTAGAAGAAATTGTTGACACACTTGAATTTTTTTTCCATCTACTGGAAGAAAATACTCTTTAGAACATTTTCTACGACTTTCCACTGTTGGGTCCCCATATCGTCTCTTTATTGGCACTTTTTCTACACATGAAGCTAGAAACTGATTTTGAATACCTTCGTTCGGCATTTTATAGTAGCTGTGAAAAATCTTGAGGCGTTGTTCATCATTGACATTCGTTGAGCAGTTATGTTGGCACTTTTTTCCTTTGCATGGATCAGGCTTCAGGAGTTTTGGAGGCTTTACTCTTTTATTTCTCTGAATATATTCCTTGCCATGTATTCTGAGCTCCCTGTTCCGTTCTCTAGTGTTACCTTTTCTTATCTTTCTGACACCTAATTCACCCACAACCTCTTGAACAGTATTATTGGGATCGTTTTCATGTAATATATTGGATGTGTCTACTTTTTCATTTATGTAAGGGGTAATACTGTTGCAACTAGCCCCAAGATTACTTAAAAAATTCTTGTTACTGGGGATTTCAGTAAGTTGTAGTTCGGTTTCATTTTCTTTGTTATTGTCATTTAACAACATTATGTCCATGTACTTATCAACATCTTCGGAAATATGCTTGTTTCCCTGTTGTGAATTATCTATAATTTGTAATAGTTCATCATCAGGAACTAGCACCATGGTCCAATCATTATTTATGGCTTCACTCTCACAGGACATCTCAGATGTAGAAGTATGCATTATTTTAGTTTGGTTATGAAAAGTGTCAGGATTTTGAATAACATATTCTACTGAATTTAATTGTTCAGTACTTTTTGTAGGTGAAGCACAGTTTTGTTCTATGTTTCGAACATTATTTTCTGATGCATCCATACTAGAATCAAGGTAAGAAGTTGTTTGACCATCATCCACAACATCTTGTAACATAGCCACAATTCGTTTTCCACGACTACACATCTATAAAAAAATACCGGATGTTAAACAATGTAAATATTTTTTTTGTTGAAATAAAGTAGTTGTTTTCTCAGTGTAAATACATGAAAATAAAAGATTAGTATTTGGTTGCTTTTATATACCGATAATTTCTCTTTAAATACCATTATTTTACTTACCATTATTTGCAACTCTGTTATAAACAGTGCCTAGTTATTCCAAATCAGCGAAAATAAACACACAATAACAAATTACGTCTCACCTCGTTGACAAGAACTAGCTAACTGAAGTATGGGTAGGTTGGATTTGATCCGATTTATGTGTGAGGTTTACGCCAATTGACAGTTATTTCTATTACTTTTTTCTGACTTACGCCAGTTTCTGTATGAGGGTTACGCCAATTGCTATTTATTTTTCTTACTTCTGTGTGGCTTACGCCCAAGGGTTACGCCGATTGACTTGTCACAGTATATCTGAGACGTAGATTTTTTGGTTTATGGGCTACGCCAGTTGACCAGACCGTAGAGAAATGTCGGTAGTCTCATAAATGACGGTAACACCATTTACCAAAAATTGAGGGTTACGTCTATTGACCTATTACCGATCGATATGTTGCATTTTGACTCTTTTTTCAGGTACTGTATTAATTATTGCCGTCCCAATAATACATCCCTGATTATCAAGAATCATGGTAATGCCAAGACATTTCTCTTAAAATTAAGTTAAAACTGTAAATAAAACAAAATTGCAATTAAGGCACATTAAAAAATAAAATTTGTTAAGAATTTAAATTATATCGCTTTTAAAACAAATTGTATTCCTTTAAAAATAATATAAATTTTCTTTAATTTTAATCTTTGTCAACTCTATATGTACCTTATTACATTGCTGGTTCCCATACACACGCCCGAATAAGATAATGGTCAATAATAAGAAATATTATTATTAACTCCACGTGAGTTGAAAAATTGATCTGGACATCAGATTCAGACCACACCTTTCTGCTGTATTTGAGAAATAACTTTCACTCTCACTCACATTCATAAATTGAATCACCTTGAAAATTCAGTTTTCGCCACAGGGAATTTTGATTCGTAACATATACAGAACGATTCGTCTTATGTAAAAACATAAAAATAATCCTCTGCTTGAGTTCACTTGGGGCGGATGTCACAAAACATAAAATTTTCAGGAAATCAAGATTAATATAATCCAGGTCTGCCCTAAATGTACTTAAGTCACAAGTGACAACAGATTTAAGTGAATTGTGTAGTATTCTTTTTATAATTCTACGGACTTCATGTTAGCGCAGCACATAGAGCTTGAAAATATATATTGAGATGAGGTGCATATTTGTTAATAAATGGACATCCGCCATGAGTGAACTCAAGCGGAGAATTTTACAAATATATATGTTACTAAGAATCCACTTACTAAAGGTATACATCCCTATGTCTTCTCAACAGGAATATATTTTTTTGTTGGTACATGTTATTTTCTGCATATTGTGACACATCCAGAAAATGATCAATTTTTGTTTAATTTCATTAACATCTCCCTCATATATGATTTTATCATTGCTATGAGGTGATTATATGGAAACAAAAATGTTTGTTGTAAAATAAGGGTGGCACAAAATTGATCGAAAATACATTTTATAGACTGACAGAAAATATATTTTATCGAATAACATTTGATTGAAGATATATTTTATCGAATAACCTAAATATATTACCTAACCTGTTCAACCTGCAGCCATTTAAATTTTACTGGTTGTTCTCGCACAGGTTAGGTAAATTTTTTAAGATTTTTCTATTAACAAAATCAACTAATTTAGCTAACCTGTGCAGCCTGGAGCCATCAAGGGTTGCTTAAAAAAATAAACAAAAATGAGAAAAATTTAAACAAAACTAACCTAATTAACCTGTGCGGCCTGAGGCCATTTAAATTTAACTAATTGCCCTCTCACAGATGAGGTTAATTAGTTCTTTTTTATTTTTTATTTTCATGTATATTTTTTTTGCGAAGCAACAAGCGATGGCTCCAGGCCGCACAGGTTAGGTAAGTTAGTTTAGTTTTTAAATTTTATATACATTTGGTTATTCGATCAATTGCTTTTTCTATCAATTGTATCTTCGATCAATTTTCTTTTAGATCATTGTGTTGATGTTATCGATATTTTGTGGAAGATATACTTTTAAAAGTAATTGAAATGTTTAGAACGACTTTTGGGTTTTATTAATCAAATTGACAAAATATTTGTTTTTTTAAACATTTCTATAACAACTACTTATTTTGAAGTAAGTTTATATCATAAGTGTAAAAAATAAATAAATTATATAATGATTACTTCAACTTCCCTCATTAAATAGATTTTTTATTTCAGTTTAGTTCTAAATCGTGACATAACATCTGTAGTCTAGGTCTAAATAGTGGTTTGGTCATCATATCTGCTAGTTGGAATTCCGTGGCAACTCTATGTACTTCAATTGTTCCTTCCATGACTAGTTCCCTTATGAAGAAGTGCCTCGTCTTAATGTGTTTCGTTCTTCTGTGGTATTCTGGATTATTTACTAGTTTGGTGGCATATTCATTATCAACCATCACTTTTGGTGATTTAGTTAGTTTTGTAACGTCTTTAAACTAGCGTTTGAGCCAAATTCGCTCTCTGACAGCCTCGCTGGCCTCGACTATTTCCGCCTCTGTAGTGAAGATGGCTGTTTGTAACTAATCCAGGATATCAAAAATCCTGCGTACCTAGAGATTACCCCTGTAGTTGAGCTTCAAGCACGCCTCATTTTGACTGACTTTTGTATGTTATTCCGTGATCTTAGGTTCCTTGGAGATATCTAAATATTCTTTTTTATTTAGTGCAGTCTTCGTTAGTTGGGTTATCTAGAGTCTTAGAGATGACTCCTAACATTAGGAACATAAGGGCTCCAGTCGCTTGGCGATACGGGAAACGTTTTGATTCGTCAGCCTTCCCTGAATCTGCGCACTCCTTAATGATGGGAGTCAAGACGGACTTGCATGTGCTCATTCCATATTGCTCCAGAATCTTCTTTGTATAAGCTTTTTGACTTATAAAAATGGACTTGTCTTCCTCTATAGCTATGTCTAGTCCACAAAAGAATGATGCTGGCTTTAATTTGATTTTTAACTGGCTCTCTGAAGTTTTCTAAGAAGCTTTGTTTAAGATGTTCATTGTTGGAAGCTAGAAGTCCATCGTCTACGTAGAGACTTATTAGCAAAAGGCTTCTTCCTTTCCTTTCATGGGTTGGCCCCGCTCGTTGAAAATCCTTGCTCGACTAGGAAGTCTGTTAGTCTTTTATTCTAGCACCTGGGTGCTTGTTTAAGGCCTTAGATGCTCTCTTTCAACCTGCAAATCCTGTCTGTCCCATCTTCGTAGCCAATTGGTTGCTTCATGGAGACTTCTTCTTCCAGGTATCCATATAGGAATGCTGTGGTTACGTCGAATTGGGTCAACGTTGTCTTCACTTGCAGCTAGACTTAGTATGGGTCTTTTTGTACTGTATTTTACTACGTGGCTGAATGTGTGGTCGTAGTATATGCCTCTATTTTGTGAATAACCTTTAATCACCAGTCTGTCTTTATACCTATCTACCGATCCATCTGGGTTCATTTTTAATTTAAATGTCCATTTGCATGGAATTGCATTCTTGTCTGTAGTAATGTCTGCAGAGCCCAGGTATCGTTTTCTTTTAAAGACCTTATCTCGCTATCCATGGCCTCTCTCCAGTTTTCCTTCTCCTAGCTAGATATGACTTCCAGATACGAAAATTGCTCATTAATACCTTGTATAAGGGCATAAGTTTCCATAAAAAAGTCGTCAAATTTCTTGGGTAGTTTTATTTTGGATCTATCTCTTAGTTGTCTTCCCACTCCAGCTTTCTCTGAATAATCATCATATTCTGATGTTACTATTCTTTGATCATCATCTTCCTGAGCTATTTTATCCTCTGCAACATCTGCAATATCGTTTAATGTGCTTTCTTTTCTGTATTCACCATTTGTTTTTGTAGTTTTTTCCTCAACTATTCTTTCTGATGAGGCAAAAGAAAAGTCATTTACCCTGCAGTCAAGAGGCCGTTCATAGAAAGTGACATATCGTGACCTGACTAGTTTGTTATTTTCTATACACCGGACTATAATACGTAGGTGCTTCAGGTTGGGCTTCTTAGTAAACCATATTTCATAGAGTGTCTTACCATCCTGTTTTCTATTTCTGCACACTTGTTTTGTTCTGGTGTGAAGGGCATCACTAGTCTCTGTCTGACTACGTTCTGATGGAAGATTTCTCTAATTTTTTCGTTGTTGAACCCTCTACCATTGTCACTCAAAAGCTTTTTGACGACATGTCCGGTAGCTTTTGTCTCTGGAAGCATGATTTTGAGTTTCTCAGATAGATCGATTTTTTCTTTGATGTGAAAAATATATCTGAATCCGCTGCAATCGTTCTTTCAAGAGAACATAATATCTAAAATGAGTTTGTGAAGGTAAAACGGTCCGCAAACATCGGTATGGATCCGCTCTCCAGGTATCGTTGACCTTTCTCTTACTCCAAATTTCTATCGATGTGCTTTACCAAAGATACACCCTTCGCACAGTTCGCTATCCAGCGCGATTCTCTAAAGAACACTTCTTTCACGTGCTTTTTGTTTTGGTGACCTAATATCTTGTGATACAACTGTAATAGATTAGCAATAGCTGCAGAGGTTACTTGAACTGAATTAGGACTACTATTTTTGACATGAAACTTGAATAATCCTCCAAAGCGATTCCTAGTTCCTACGAGGAGTACTTTCTCATATAAGACAAACCTACATTCATCAGTTTTTGGGAGAAAGTTACTTTCTGGGTGTCTGTCTTGAGCAGAAAAGACGGTGAGCAAGTTTTTCTCATACGTCTGAGACCTTGAGCTTTTTTCACTGGTCATTCCTCAATCGATAAACTGCCTTTCCCAATAGCTTCTATAGAGTCTCCAATAGCGGTTGTCACCTTGTGGCCTTCTCCGAAGTACTCGACCGATTCATACAGGTCATGTCTGTTAATGATGTGATTTTTAGCCCCGTTGTCGACAAACCAACTCTCTGAATCACATTCAGTGGTAAGAACGATATCGGAACAGGCATATAACGTTACGTTTGTATCAGTAGCTTTTTCTAGTACGTTTCCGTTGGCGGTCGTAATAGGTTTTGGTGGTTTTCCATCAGCTTTCCACTTTGTGAACTGTTTGACTCTATGTCCAGCTTTTTTGCAATAATGGCAGAATATATTCTTGGTTGATTTGCGTGCGCTAAATCTTCTGGTGTTATTTTGCTGTCACTAAAACTTCTTGGATAATTTCACTTTTGTTTTGACAATGCGTTTTCGTATGCACTTATTAGATATGTGAGAATATCAATGGTTTTATCGGACTTCTCGACATTAGCATCCAGCTGGATTTAAAGGGAAAATATTCCTCTGGTAATGTGGCCAGAATCTTTCAGATCAGTAGCATTTCGGGAAAGTCACAAGCGCAGGAACTGTTTGATGCTAGTTTATCGTTAACAATTTTAGATTGTAATTCATTTAACAGGTTTTTCAGTTTGGACATGTGAGTTATAATATCGTCTTCCAATTGTTTCCGGTAGTACCTATCGCACATTTTATTCTCTGTTCTGGCATCAAATAGTCTGTGGAGTTCCAGCCATACGTCTCTTGCGGTAAAATATCTTACTTTCTGTAATTTTTTTCCCGTCATGTTAGTAGTAAGAGCTAGAAGTGCGGAATTGTCTGCTTTTATAAATATTTCGAGTTCCTTCTCAAATATTTGTTTTTGTGCTGGAGTATCATCGGAAGTCACAGGTTTTTTCAATTTACCTTTAAGGACATCTCTTCTCCTTTCAGGAGTATGCACATTTTCTATTTCCAGGTGGACCAATTACTTTTTCCTTCCAATAGTCCTATTTGGATCCGAACTGTTCCGTTTGCAACATCCATTTTTTTTAACAAATTTGTTTTTCTAAAAAAAAAAAAAATTAGTTCGCCTGGGTGTCTGGGCTCATAACCTGTTGATGTTATCGATATTTTGTGGAATATATACTTTTAAAAGTAAATAAAATGTTTAGAACGACTTTTGGGTTTTATTAATCAAATTGACAAAATATTTTTTTTAAACAATTCTATAACAACTACTTATTTTGGAGTAAATTATATAATGATTACTTTAACACATTGATCTTTTCCATCATTTTTCTTTTCGATTAATTTTTATCCGATAAAAATGTTTTTTCGATCAAACGCATTTGGGCCACCCGTAAAATAAGCGACACTCTGTTTGCTAGCAATATAAATGACCGAAAACTGACGAACAATGACGTGCGCATGACATTAACACTTTTTTGGTGAAATTTGAATTGCTCGCGTACAGACTATAGTAAAATTTTAAATAATTTTATGTGCTAAACGACATTTTTTAATTCAATAGTTCAAGAAGGATTGGTGCGACCTTAAAATGTCGACCTTCGTTCTCAAAATGATCTAGTGTCCACAGAGAGGACGATCACTTGTAAACAAAAATAAATGATTTAATAATTCATTCATTCACCCACTGATTTTAATTTCATAGAAAAACTTTTAAGTATAATATATTATTTCCAGAAAAAGTTCTAAACAATTGTTTTTATTGAATAATCAAATAATAATAGTTCCATAATATATTCAAAAATGTCGATATCAGTTCAAAAAATATCGGAACAATAATTCGGTAACGAAAAATGGCATTTATATGGCATTGTTTTCAAATGAATTGCCCTGTAACGTTATGTTGTTCTTAACTTTGTATAATAATGCGATCTCTTTTATATAACAACAGATTCAGATGCAGATTATTGACCGAGATACTGAATGGCTAATACTAAATGTTGTGATTTGTTAGAGAGCCTTCAAAGTGAGGTTGGTTGTAAATTATAATTACTGTGAAGGAAACTGCAGAATATTTGGGTCAAAGATTAGTCAAATATTATATCTATAGTCAGGTAGCCACAGCTTGGTGCTTTCCCTATAATAGCTTAATAAAGGGACATAAAATATAACGAAAAAAGTTGGCCTTGACCAACAGAGATATATTTAATAGGACTCTCGTACGTGATAATTATACACGCCATTAAATGAAATCTAAATCGACATTTATCGTAGTGGCCAACTCCAGAGAAAAATTTTGCCGCCTTTTACAACCGTACACAAAATCTTTAAAAGTGTATGATCGTATCTATTAATTCGATGTACAGAGTGTTTTTATAAAATCGGTTAAAAAGAAATAATATAATAATATTATTAATTTATTTTGCATTGTAATATACAATACATGAAAATATGTAGAGGCGAAGTCTAGCTTAGCTATTCCACTTAACCTCTAAACAGTAAGTAATTTGTTAACAAACAAAATAATTTTTTGAAAATTTAAAAATTGATTTACAGAATTGATTTTATTTATAACAATAGCAATTTAATAAAAAAATATTGTGCTGGCTGCACTTATTAAAGGGTTAGATTTAATCCAGCTTAAAACAATTTTTGAGTCAGTCCAATAATATTTTTTAAAAATTCTTACACTATGACCTAACTTTATAGTATTTGCCTGTCGTGAATCTAATAACGCTGCTTGCAATTCAATCCTAGGTATAGTCATTGGACTTTTTGATACTACTCTTGATTTGGCCATCACAATAGTAGTCAGTACATTACCAAATGATTTTATTCTAAAATAGGATACACAAGCATAGCCTTTTTGGCTACCATCACAAAATGTGTGCAATTCAATGTTATCGTTTGAATTGAATCCATACCAACGACGAATTTTAAAAGATTTCATTTTTTCTAATTCACCTATCCAAATCTTCCATCTCTCATTTAGTAATGGTCTAATTTTTTCATCCTAATCAATTTTCTCGCACCAGATGTCTTGCAATAAAATCCTACCTTAAATGGTAAATGCTGCTAGAAGTCCAAGAGGATCGTAAACCGACATAACAACTTTCAAGACTTCTCTTTTTGTTGGAAGAGTATTACTCAATAAAATTCCTTCATTTTTTTTAATAAAACTGTATGAAAATTGTAGATGATCACATTGTAGATTCCATATTAGGCCTAAAGTTCTTTCAGAAACCGGATATTTTTCCAAATTTAACTCTGCAACACCTTTAGCTCTTAAATCTTTGGGAATACTTCCTAAAACTTCAGAATTACTCAACCAACTTCGCATTTTAAATCCTCCATTCTGATGAACTTTAATGACTTCTCTAACAACTTTTTATAGCCTTACCTTCTGTTTCAAAGCTGTCTAAATAATCGTCCATGTAATGATTCTGTTTAATAGCTCTTGCTGCTTCCGGAAATTTATCCTTATATTCAGAGGCGTTTTTTTGTGTAATAAATATTGCACAACTTGGAGAGCAAATAGCACCAAATATCATTACTTGCATTTTATAGGTAAGAACTGGATCATTTTTATTTTTACCTCCCCATAAAAATCTTTGAAAATCTTGATCTTCTTTTTTTATCTGCACTTGCAAAAACATCTCTTTAATATCCCCTACTACTTCAATTCGGTACTGACGGAACTTGAATAAAATATCACTTCTCAAATGATTATCATTAAAACTTCTAGAATTAATTTTTGCTTTTGCATCAAAAACAAAACGAAATTTGTCTGGTTTACTTGCTCGCAATATTGGTTCGTAAAATTAGTATCCAATGACATTTTCCTTTCAATATGATAAAGTCTTCTTAGGGCTGCTGACCTACTTTCTGATATTTTTATATTATCTTTTTCCCAAATCATCCCTATCTCTCAGTGACTATTTTCCAAATGACGACTTGTTCTTTCCATAATTTCTAGGCCTTTTTTATCGCTTTGAGACAAGATTTTTTTATTTTCATTAGAAACGCCTAAGTTATCATAAATAATTGCTTGTTTTATTAATTCTTTGAGCTCATCATCATCTTCTTTAGTGTAACAATGAAGAAAAAAGTCATTATCCACCCTATACTTTAAGTTAGGAACTCTTCCATGAACTATCCAGCTTAATTTTGTTTTTGTTGTCAAGGGACCATTAGGCGGACCTTCAATTACTTCCCTAGCTACTGTCAAATTTATATTATCTTGACCTATAAGAATCAATGGTTTTGCGTTCTGTAGGTTTGCTAGGGGAACTTTAGATAAATGTTTCCATTTACCAGATAGTTGCTTTACATTTATTGTCTGAGAAGGCAACGATAAATCTGATACTGTACGAACATTTGAAAGTTCAAATATTTCGTTAGACAAGTTACCTTTGATTTTTAATCTTACGCGTCTGGATTGAGGCTCTGAATAACAAGCTTTGTCATTGGATCTATTTTCAGTGGATCTATGGCTCCTTCAACAACGACTTCTCTGGCTAGATTAGCATCAATAAGTGACAGTTTACTACCCTCGTCATATAAAGCAAACGTTTCTACTAGCTTAGATTTCCCGATGACGACTGACGACAAGATTGTAACTTTTCATGGTTGTTTTCTTGTCTTTGTAAACTATAATTACTTCTAATTGATCTTCTACTATTCATCGATTTCTCCAACACTTTTGCTGTTTCTAGCAAAGCTCGTGCGTCTATTTCTTCCAAATCTCTTTGAGCATTATTTCTTTTAAATTCTCGTCGTTTTATTTCTAATTCTAATTGTCGTTGCTTCAATTCCATCCCCTTTTTTTCTTCCTCCTTTCTAATTATATTTGCGGCTTCTATCCTCCTTAGTTCAATTTCTCTTAAGTGACTACTATTGACAGAAACACCTGATTCTGGATAGGGTTGTGGAGGAACACCTGCGTTGTTTCTTCTGGTTTTTCTTAATGATCCTTCCTGGGACATTTTATTTTACGGCAAAAATAATTTACTTCTCAGGAAGACACGAAAAATATTAAGGCGAAAAAGACCAAATGTGCTGGCTGCACTTATTAAAATAATTCCTTCGATAGAGAAAGACTGTTTTCAAAAAGATTTTTATATTTATAATTTATATATATATATATATAATTCAAAAATGACAATTAATTATCTATGTTAAAAAATAACAAGTCACAAGATAGTATCTTGAGACTAACTCTCCAACAAATATAATAAAAATAAATTTAAGAAATGGTAATAAAAATAAAAGTATAAGGTAGTAATCAAATGCAATGCGATTCCCTCATTGATTAGCTAATAAACTCGATTTCAAGCGTTTTTTAAGATGTTTCAAAGAATGCGTCCTTATTTCCAATGGAACAGTATTGTAACTGTTTACAGCATTATAAGTAAAACAACGGTGAAACATGGTAAGATTGAATCTGGGTAGTGTTAGAGTGTTCTGATATCTTAAGTTTACATTATGTACATCTCCCCGATATAGTAAATTGTCCTTTAAATACGTAGGTTGAGAAGTCGAAAAGATGCGAAAGATTAAAGCAGAAATTTGTAATTTAAATAAATTTTCTATTTTGAGCCATTCGAATTGTTTTATTTTATCGTACTTTTTTAACCCAAAAATAAATCTACCACATTAGTTTTGGATTTTTTGTAAATTGATCTAAACAAGGATAAAATAAAACCAAGCCATAATTTAAAATCGATAGAACTAAACTCTCACAACGAAATTTCCGTAAGGGAAAACTGAAAATTCCTCGGTTCCTATATAATTGGCAAAGAACTAAATGAGATTTCTTTACAGACAATGAAATATGCTCTTCAAAACGTAACTTGCAATCAAAGATAATGACAAGGCTTTTGGCGCTACTAACAACTTTCAAAGGTTGGTTTTCAATGACCAGTTTGATACTTTTTAAGCAACTTGCAATGGCAGTTTTTGGATAGAGGAACATTGCAGAACACTTATTACCATTTAGTTTTAGATTGTGAGCTTAATAATACTTGGCCACTTCGTTTAAGTCTCTGTTTATGTAGTCAGAAACACTAGTGCCGTTTTTTAGATCAAATGAAGAGTATAAGTAAAAGTTTGAATTCTAAAGTAATTTACAACTGAATTTACGTCGGCAGTGTAAATTAGAAAAAGTAAGGGAAAATTTGAAGAATCTCAAGTATCATCAAAACCATAATAGTTTAGTTTAGCCCACAATAAGAAGTGGTCAAGAGTATCAAATTCTTTCGAGAAGTCTAATTATGTTAATGCTGTAGTCAAGGGATTTTATTATGTGGTCACTGATATTTAATAAAAGGGAAGTTGTACTAAATCTCTTTCTGAAGCCAGACTGAGTATTACCAATAATACCATATACTCGTACACTTGCTTACGAATAGTTTTTTCAAGAATTTTAGAGAAGTTTGGAAGAATACTTATAGAACGTAGATCGCTAAATCTTTCAGAAGTTCAAATTTTAAGTAAGGGTTTCACTAAAGCAAATTTTCAAATATCAGGATAACCACTTTCTAAACAACAATTTATGATATGTGTTAGAAAAGGTGCTGTTACATTTAGACAAAGTTGTAGCATTTTAGCGGATATACCATCACTACTAACTGCATTTAAATTGAGATTTATAACAATTTGTCTCATTTCGTCAACAGTAGCATGACGAATAGAAAAACGTATATTAGGTTTAAATTTAAATACGTTATAATAATGAGTGGTTAATGGACACTCATTTCTAGAGGTAAAAACCGATAAAAAATGTTTGTGTATCCCAGTAGGATTTTTTAAAGACTCCGAAATTTCAGTTATAGCTTTATTTCTAACATTTAAAGAATTTATTCTTCTCCAAAATTGTTTAGAGCTACCGGATTTATTATTTATTTATTTTCATCATGTCATGTATTGTAGGAACCAAGGTGCAAAAGATTTTGTAATTCTAGATTCAACGTACAGCGCTTGTTTATCAACTAAAAAAAAAAGTAGGTAGATATTAAATAGTTTTATCTTGTTTTCAATATCATTTTTATATATTTTCAAAAGGCATACTTAATAAATCTCTATTTAACTTAGCATGTGAAAAATATTTGTAAGATCTATATTTTATTACTTTGGGATTCTGAATTACAATTGATAGATTTAGACAGCGAAACACTCCTCTGTGATCAGAAATATCCTGATCTATCTCACCAGAAACTGCGACAAGGTCATCGATATTAGTAAAGATAACGTCGAGGAAGGTTTGTGATGTAGGAGTAATTCTGGTTGGTCCTTTATTAAGTGGCAAAACCCATATGATTCTAGATTTATATATCACATTATTTGAAAGTTGGTCAACATTTATATCCTCTGTAATAAATATATGGTCAAATTAAGGTAAAATAAATGATAATAGCATAAACATATTTAAATATAAAAATTTTTATATCAAATAAGTTAAAGTACAACTCTAAGTCGCCATTTTGAATACACTCTTCCATCACTCTTGGTACCACTAACTGCGTCTATCTGTTATATCGCAAAATATCGTTTACATCGTCTTTACTTTATTCTATCTGGTTAATTTTTACCAAATATGGCATGGAACACTAAAAATTATCTTACATACAAACTTGCTTTGTTACAGGTGTCATCTGCAGGTATGTTATGTAGTGTATTAAATTTCTGGGTTTCATATGAAATGTCACAAATATGCCATTATTTTTACCTGTAAGAGGTGGATCGAGGTTTGGAGTACTCATATTGCTGAATTTTTCCTAAATATACTTCTCAACCCTCTCGTTCATACAGAAAATAGGTAATTGCTAATCCTGAGTGGGCTTGGATTTCTGTAGAAAAATGTTTTCCTGCTTCGATATAATTTTTTTTTATGATCAAAAACTACTTTGTATCAGTGTTTCTGGAAGGCTAAATTTTTATTGGAATGTCCTAAAACAATTATATTTGGTTATTAAGTTAATTTAAGATTCCTAATAATTTTTTAGACGTCTCCCGTATGTGGTACAGAAAGGCTGATACCTATAATTTTTTTATTTTGTGTAATGAAACAACTTTTATAAAAAAATAAAAATTTGTAAGAAATGTACAATAAAAAAGTTTTACATTTTCCATTTACAGACTTATTGCGAAACATATCATACTTTTCTAAATAATTAGGTTTTACTTCGTATTTTATATTGGTTATTAATGGTGTTTTTACAATGAATTTTTAGCTCATCCAAAAATATTCTATATATCTTCAAACGGTCTATCATGAGATGAGTCAACTATCAACTTCGTTTGTTTTCCATAAAAGTAAGTCCACTTAAGTAGCGATACCATTATTAGCAATATAGTGAGTGGCCTAAATTCTAGTAGGTAATGAAAATAATAATATTGCATCACATTTCATAACGGATGCCAATAAAAAAAAATGAACCGGTTTAATGAATAACGAAAGTCATGCACGACTTTTATTTTCATTAATATTTGTTTTTGTGCCCTGGGGTATTTGATATTACATATATTAGAAGCACTTTCTCTAGGTAGAATCAATAAAAATGAGCTTAAGTAGTAACGTAAAAACCGGATTTATTTAAATTACTGGATTTATCAATAATTCAATTCTTTTATAAACTACAGGATAAAAAAATGTGAAAACTTAAAGTCAGTATCGTTATACAAAGCATAAATATAAACACATTATTATATATTGACAATATTTCATGCTTTTAAAATATTATAAAACAAAATGAAACATATCACACTAAAATTCTGTGAAATCATAATTAGGCCTAGTTAACAGTGATGAAAGCTGGCAAAGAGACGTAAAGTCATCGTCTCCTCCCTGCAAGAGGGTGACCAAATGCCCAAGGACGAGGTTATATCTGCCCGTTTATGTGAACAATCAAGATCGAGGATACAGAAGCTCTTGAAAACTGGCCTTGATTACGCAGCCGTAAAAAAGCAGGTAATTAGGGAAAATTTTTAAAGGGACCAAACAAACCCACAAAAGCCCCAGAGGCTAGAGTGTCAAGATATCAAGTCGAAATAAGCCGCCAAGTATGGCACAGAAGCTCTACAGCGCCAAAGGTCAACAGACGCAACACCGCCACAAGTCAGCCGACTGAGGAAGAAGGCCAGGATGGACGAAGTCTCGTTTCAAAGAGGCCCTTGCCTCATTGAAGGTTGCAGTAGTATCAATAGGGTACCCGGAGATTAAAATTAGTCCAGAGAGACTAGGAAAAGTCCAAGATTGCGCGGGACAAACCAGTGCAGACTGGTAACGAGACTTGTCACAATCACCCAACTTTGGGAAGAGGCAACCCTTAAAGCGTTGGAGGGTGACGATGCCACTAGCCTGCACAACATTCGTTTACCGTCGAAATAGGATAAAGGCCCGAAGAGGAGAGAATCCTCAGTAGTTGCTTCTTGACGACGTCGAACAGCAGTAACTTTTTTAAGTAAAAACTTAGATTTCTATTTTAATGCTAGAAATGTCAAAAAATTAGAGAAAAATATTGAAAAACGTCCGTTGCCCTCTCCTTCATGAGACGCTTATGATCGCCTTAGAAAAAAGTTTCGGCTGTTTCTAATTAAACATAATATTCATTCATCCATTCATTCATTTAAAACGGCTTAATTCTGGATATTTAAAAAAAGACATTTTTATTTGACTTAATACCTTAAACACTGCATAAGTCTGATCTTCTATCCTGTCTTAGAAGTGTCCAAATATGCTTTTTCACCTTCCCAATCATAATTCGAGAGACGCTAAAATAGTGGTTCCCACCTTATCAAGACTGAGGCCCACAGTAAACTCGTAGCGTAAAAAACAAAAAAAGATTTTACTTAGAACTAAAGACCGAAACCCGATAGTAGTATTAAGACGTTGAATGTGATGATTTTAACAAGCCTTGATTTTTAAAACCATTCTATATCGCCTTTTGATTAGGGTTTACAAACTTGTTCGAGCAATTTATCCAACAATATTTGGCCACTTTACCTCTTAAGCCTGCTCATGTAAAATATTTGGATTCCTTATTTCGCCTATTTATCTAAAAATATTTAGTCCCTTTTAAATAGTCCATATAAAATTTTATGATCCCTTTACTCCCTTAGATCTGTTCATGTAAAAATATTTGCGCCCATTGTCGCTTAAGCCTACCTACGTATAAAAATTTAAAATGATTCCAAAAAAGCGGCAACATCTTATTTCATTTTGATAAATTTATTAATACCAATTCTTTGGGCTGTGCATTTATCATTCTGATAGTTTAAAACTAGTAGTGTTGGACGACTACTGATGTATTTTTTACATATTTTTAAAAAAATTCGATAATTAAAAATTTTCGGGTTGTTTTTGTCTTGGTTTTGGAAATATTTACTTAAAAAGCTAATCAGTCTTGTAAAACACTAATTTTCATGCAATGTATCTCATGCCGAACAAGCTTCCATTATGCACATCAATAAAGACTAAGAAATAAAACCCTGATTGTAGAAAAACCTTAATCAATAGAGTTTTATCGTTTGACGCTTACTAAAAAAGTTGATCCATGATCTTGTTTATCACTAATTTTGTCATCCGTTATCCCTAAAAATTTTACCCTCAACATTTCTGGGCTGTTTTCAAAAAAGCGTTCATTATTTAAAAAATAAAACACAATTTACAGATATTATTTTTTTGTTGTTAAACATAATGTCAAATGTGAAATGTCACTATTTATTGCCTATTTTTCGATTTTTTGGTTTTTCGGTTTTTCGATTTTTCGATTTTTCGATTTTTCGATTTTTCGATTTTTCGATTTTTCGATTTTTCGATTTTTCGATTTTTCGATTTTTCGATTTTTCGATTTTTCGATTTTTCGATTTTTCGATTTTTCGATTTTTCGATTTTTCGATTTTTCGATTTTTCGATTTTTCGATTTTTCGATTTTTCGATTTTTCGATTTTTCGATTTTTCGATTTTTCGATTTTTCGATTTTTCGATTTTTCGATTTTTCGATTTTTCGATTTTTCGATTTTTCGATTTTTCGATTTTTCGATTTTTCGATTTTTCGATTTTTCGATTTTTCGATTTTTCGATTTTCGATTTTAAGTGGGTCGTAGAAAAAATATACTGTACAATTCAAGTGTCTTTATCTACTCTTATTGCACAAACTAATAATTTTCTACACCCTCATACACAGACTACAAAACGAAAAAGTATTCTAATGAGTTAAACTGAACAAATATAGTTTATATCCATTCTAGGTAGTAAGAACAATGTAAACAAATATAATCCACCAATCAGAGTTCATATTTTGGACACCCAACTAGCTACTAATATTTTTTCTACACCCGCATGGATATTAGCTTATCTACGCACAGACTACAAAACGACATTGCGTTCAAGTGAACGAATATATTTCATATCCATTCTAAAAATATGAAATCCACCAATCACAGGTCATATTTTGGACATCCAACTACTATTATTTTTATAATTTTAAATAAAGTATATGATTGCAACTATGAAAGTCGCAACCCCCCTTAGAAATATCACCTTTACAATCAGTAGCTCTTGTTGGAGAATGTTTGCAATGTATGGAATGTTAAGAATCTTATGAATGTTAGATGTTAGGAATGGTAAAATTAGTCGCATTGGAAGTGCATGGGAGGATTTTAAGAAAATTAATATTAAAGTAGTTAGGATGAACCGAAAATTCTGAGTTCTAAGTTACAAGCAATTATACAAGAAAATCAAAATCGAAAAATTTTTTTTTGCATTTTCGGACTCAAAATGATCGGAAACGTGAAAAAAGTTTAAAAAATGGTGGTAATAAAGTATACTAAATCTCTGGTTTTACCTAAAAGCTGATAGAAAAACTATTTGATATTTATCCCTATTCTAAAAAAATTGAGATTATACCTACATATCTCTTTTTATTTATCATTTCCGAAACTTGCCAAATAAAAATCTATTTGTGACCAAAAAAAAAAAAAAAAAATACTACAAAAGATTACCATTTTTCATAATTCTAACAAATTTAATTGAAATGCAATTCTACAAACACAAATGCTTTGTGATAAATATACATTGGTTTAAGTTTTTAACCAAAAATTAATCAATTTAACCAATCCAATCAACTACAATAATTACAAATTATACAAACTTTAATAACACTGAAACAAAACTATTTAAAATCTATCAATAAACCTGTATTTCAAAGGCTTCGTAGGTGCCGCCATTAATTCATTAGAACTCTTGATATCCCCATAATTGTACTCGATCCTAAACTTCTTGCAAACGTTTACAATCAGCGATGTTATCGCAGTTTCGGCCATTTCCTTGGCCAAGCAACTCCTCGGTCCGTAACCAAACGGCATGGAAGCAAAATTCTGGAACTCGTTGCCAAATCCCCCAGCGTCATTGCTCAACCACCTTTGCGGCTTAAATTTTTCTGCATCTTCAAAGTATTCTTCGCGCATATTGTTCAAATGCGCTGCAAATAAAACGTGCGTACCTTTGGGAATACGATAGTGATTGATGATGGTATCGTTGCTCAAAACTCTGCTCAAAATTGGGATGGGAGGATCTAATCTTAACGTTTCTTTGAGACACGCTTGAAGGTACTTGTATTCCTTTAATGCTGCTGGAGTAGTGGTACCCTCATCATTTTTGATTTCTTCGAAAAGTTTCATTTGACAACGCGGATTTCTTGCCAAGTTATAAAAGAAGAAAGCAACAGAGTGGGCCGTTGCATTTGCACCAATTAAGAACAAATCTAGCATTATAGTCATGACATCGTCTTCTATGATGTTCTCTTTTAGCAAAAGATGTTCCATTAGGGTTACTTTATCTAATGACATGTTTCTAATTTTCTTTTCCTGTAATTGATCTTTAGATCTATCAAGGTATTTTCGAAGAACGCTTTCTATCATATCGCAATTTTTTACTAAACTTTTCCAAGCTGGCGTTTCGAAAAACTTCCATAAATGCAAACCGTATTCTAGTTTTCTGATTGCGTTTGTCGCCCCAAATAACCCATCCAAAAGTCGTCCAGGATCTGATGAGGGAATCAAACCAGACGGTTCTAAGAAACCTATTGATCGATTTAAAGTAACTGAACAAAGACATTCCAAAACCCATTTATTTATTTCCATTCTAAAATTGTTCGGCATTTCTTCTTGTTTATTACGTATCACTAATATTCTCTCGATGAAAGCTTGGTTTATTTTCTCAATTTGCGTAAATTGTTCTTCCACACATAACTGCAGAGGTTGCTCTATCGATTTTCTAAGTTTTTCCCATTCAGTGCCATAGGTGAGAAACGGTCCGGCTTGTCGGTACTTCCTGCATTGTAATCGGTATTTTTCTAAAGATTCTAGGCAAGATCTGATTGGATGCGGCCCTTCATTTTGGAAAATAGCGCTTGCGTGTTCAGGTCTAGACAAAAGTACAACATCGCTGCCAAAAGCACCGTGTAATCTAACAACAGGGCCGTAGACGTCGAAGAATTTTTTGAAAAACGGTGCGTTACCGCCCCATGACAATATTCCTCCGAAAAATTTTCCTCCGCTTAGTAAATATTGGACAACACTTACGGTTATTTCGGTACCCATAATTGGAATCATTCCCCAAAATTTCGATATGAGCCGTAGGCTAACGGGCCCTGGAATTTCATCGAACGGTATCGTTTCAGTCTTCATCACTGAACTTGCAGACAAATATGGACTAGCTTTAATATTTTCATTTACTGCAGTGACGTTTTTCACCTCTCCAGTAGATGCTACAGTTGGTTCTTGAGATGCGGACTGAGATATATATTTTGTAGTATATAAGAATTCTTTAGATTGTAAATAAGTTCTTCGTACGCGCAACGGGGCTGATCGTACACTTGACCACATTTTTATTAATTTAAATTCACTTTATAAATTAAATTTGTGTTACTGACAAGTAAAATTTTCGATTGATTGTTGCGGTAAGTGTCAAAACTATTTATTTCCATAGTAGACTAGATATGAGTTTGCGATTAAGAAAAACTAATAGTACAGTGAAAGTTCGCTTAAATTTTTGATATTGTAGGTAGTGAACGTCCATTTTCAGAAAGTTTATTTTAGGAGATTATTTTAATTCTGAATTACATTAAATTTTTGCATTTTTACTCAATTGTTTCAATTTTATTTTAAAAATTGACAAATAAAATGTTCCTGTTTTGATAATTCGGAAGAAATGTCAAAATGTTTTTATAAATAACTAGATATGAGAAGGGGTTTTTAAGGTAACTACAACTAGATATTTTTGTAAATTTAATTTAAAAGAGGTTGAAAATTGGTGTTTACTTAAAAAAAAACTAAATCTCAAAAACAAAATCTTTTAACGATGTGAAACTTGTTATCTAGACTCTACATTGAAAATAAAAAAAAATACATTTTTAAGCAGATGAACTAATTCAATAAATATAGCCATTTTTGATATACAGAGTGGGTCACTCAAAACAGCTTCATTCTGTTTTTCAGCATTAATCATTGAATTTTAAGAAAATGCTAAAACGGGTTGATTTTTATTCCAAATTAAACACATTCTTATAATACATACATCTGTCATGTGTCAACCCCCTCCCTTGCACTTCTCCAATACCTTAATTTTAAATTATATGGGGCAAGAGAGAGGTCCGACACGCCCAACATAGGGTGCGGCCATTTTGAACCCTATGACACAGTTTATAGCTAAAGAATCAGATCGCTCACTCTGCGTTGGCACTTTTGATGTCAATGTTCCAGTTTATACACTACGCAACCCGGATAATACAATATATAACAACCGCCTATAATAAAACAGCAGTCTTCTGCGTATCCTGGATTTGTATCCCTGGAGTAGATGTTATTTTGGAACTTTCAACTGGTCCAAGTGAGCTAACTGATTCTTTAGCAATAAACTGTGACTCCAAAAATAATATGCACTGACACTGACAGCAGCAAGCAAAATAGCAGGTGCGTTTTAATCATCCGCTTCTGTTTCCGGAATTGTCGGTTTAGTCGTTTTAACCTGTCAGATTAAAACAAGAAAACCGACAATTCTGAAGCAGAAGTGGATGATTAAAACGCACCTATTAAAAATATTGCGCCAAGATGTAGGCAACACGTAATAAGGGTTCAAAATGGCGGAGTTTTCTATCTCCTTTTAAAAGGCACTCAGAAAGCTGCGCAGTGCGACCATCACATACTTTGATTTTCTTTTACTATACGGAGAATGGTCGCACTGCGCAGCTTTCTAAGTGCCTTTTTAAAGGAGATAGAAAACTCCTCCATTTTGAACCCTTATTACGTGTTGCCTACATCTTGGCGCAATATTTTTAATAGGTGCGTTTTAATCATCCGCTTCTGCTTCGGAATTGTCGGTTTTCTTGTTTTAATCTGACAGGTTAAAACGACTAAGCCGACAATTCCGGAAGCAGAAGCAGATGATTAAAACACTCCTGATATTTTGCTTGCTGCTGTCAGTGTCAGTGAATATTATTTTTGGAGTTACAGTTTATTGCTAAAGAATCAGTTAGCTCACTCGGACCAGTTGAAAGTTCCAAAATAACATCCACTCCAGGGAAACACATTCAGGATACGCAGAAGACTGCTGTTATAGGCGGTTGTCATATATTGTATTATCCGAGTTGCGCAGTGTATAAACTGGAACATTGAGATCAAAAGTGCCGACGCAGAGTGAGCGATCTGATTCTTTACCTATAAACTGTGTCATAGGAATTAAAATGGCCGCGCCCTATGTTGGGCGTGTCGGAACTCTCTCTTGCCCCGTATAGTAATCAAAGTATTTGGCAACCATTCTCCGTATAGTAAAAGAAAATCAAAGTATGTGACCATGTATGGCACATCATTGAAAAGATAATTTAATGGGGGATTCAGAAATAGTTCTGCACATTGCGTTATTTAAATATTATCGCCCTCTAGCGGGATAAAAAACTACGTATTATAGAGTGTGACACTACAATGTGTAGTACATCATTAAAAAGGTAATTTTATGGAGAATTTAGAAATATGACTGTTCATTGCGATACTTTTAACTGTACCGCTCAAGATTGCCAGACTGTCCTTTTAGCAAACTGTCCTTTTAGCAAAAGGGCCACAAATTTTTTAGAGCCACTCTAAATTTTGTTAGGAATTCAACCAAAACTTAAAAATGAGGACAAAAAACAAAATATTCTTTATTAGAATAACAAAATAAACGCTTTACAATAAAACAACAGAAGGCATCATTATTTATACCCTATATATACAGGGTATTGCTTAATAATAGGCCGTAATTCCAAAGGCGCATGCTTGAACCGAGTAGAAAAGTTTAACGATCGAAGTTAACTTGATGTTATTGTTAATTTTAATAAAATTGGTTTTTATTTTTTCCTCAAAAACGAAGTAAGATAAAAAAAGTTTTATTTTTAGCTGCTTAATCGAAAAAGAAATATATAAAAGTTGAAAAGTCAGTGGCGTACATTTTTTTGTAAATATTCATAAGACTGCTCCTCATCGCGACGCCACTGAAAATCATAATTATCTTCTTGTCAGTGTAAACTTAGCGTTTTATCACAATGAAGAACACTGCCAAATTTCAACAAAATAGAAAATGGATCTTTGAGATATTAATAAAGAACCTATTTTTTTTAAACTTTCACACCTGTAACTTAAAAACCAGACTTTTAAGAAACATTTTTATATAAACGTTTATACTTGAAATTGGTTCAGCAATGCGCCCTTGGAATCACAACCTATCATTAAGTAAAACCCTGTATAAATAAACGTTTAAGAACAACACATCAGAAAACATAATTATATATACCCCATACGGTAGTGGCCATAGAACATCTTCCAATACCCCTTGACGCAAGTGTGTGTGAAAACTACAGAAAGCCAGCACTAAATATTTGACCTACAATGCTTGAGAGGCCGGAAAAGTGTGGCATTTTCTGAGACTTCTGCGAGAGAGTAGAAAAAGCGGGAAAACCGGGACAATTTACGTGAAAAGCGGGACGTGGAATTATTAAAAGAAAGGCGGGACAGATTAGCAAAAAGCGGGACTGTCCTTCCTATGGCGGGACGTCTTGCAACCCTGGTACCGCTCTCTATCGGGATAAAAAAACTGTACGTAATATAAAGTGAGACACCTTATTTAAAAGCAATTTAATTACTAATTCAATACATCACATAACATTAATGTAACTTTTAGGTTCGCTATTAAAAATTGGTTTTTTAAAAAATATCAAAAACTTTACAAAAAGCGGAACTTTATTTTAGGTCTTAATGATACAAAAGTTAAAATGTAAAAGCTGATAAATGCCGGCAACGAACTAGTTTTGTTGCCGCTAGATCTTGGTGGGGCCTTATCTTGGACTTGCCGCGTCTGCATAATTCTACTTGTGTTCCCTATGATTGTGTTATCATAACTCTTCCACCCTTAGAGGAGAATCCGGGGGCCTCTGGATTTTCTTCCTTGGAGCTTCTCTTCGATGAATTCTTCCTATATTTTCTATATGAATAAATGCAAAATAACAAACAAAATGCTATAAAAATATAAATCAATATAGTCCAAACACTAATATTGTTAAAATGGATTGGATTATCAAAAATATGTTTTACTTTTTGTTTTTGAAAATTTAGAGAGTCTTTTAGAGCGGTTAATTGTTCCAAATCAATACTGTTCAATTTAATGGGTTTTAGGTAAATAGGATTTTTATCATCAAAGTTTTTAATATTAACTTTCGGAAGTTCTATTATTCTAAATTCACTTTTTGGCAGTTCGTTACTACGTAGAACTATTTTACTTATTCTAACACTACACTTATTAATTAATTCTAATAAAAATGTTCCTTCTAATGGGACATTGTCGCTGTCTTGTCCGCAGATTCTTTGAGCCACTGTGTTTTGAGGTGAGATGATCATCCATTTATTTTGACGAATTTTTTGAATTTTTAAGTCCACAATGTCGAGAAGGATGATTTGGCAGTTGGTGAGGTTCTTGGAAAACCTCAACAATGAAACTTCGCAGGGGGCGTCTTCTTCTACTGGAATTGGTACTGATTCGTGACAGATAAACTCTTGGTTACTAATTTCTTGACATTCTGAGTCAAATGACATGAAATTTTGCTCGTTTAGGATGAGGAATTTCGAATTTGGAATAATCATTTGGAAAAGGTTGCTTTTAGGAGTAGGTAAAGGGAAAAGTTGATATAAATCGTAATTTTCTCTCTCCACAATTGGGATTTCTATGATAAAAATCATTTTATTGTTTTTACTATAACTTTTAATTTGCATTATTTTTTCGAATTTAAGTATATTGTTTAAAATTGGTTCAAATGGTAATTTGTTATTTAATAAATTGTTATTGATTAATTTAATATGGTTGATCAAATCTTTAGGATCTATTATCGAATTATGGAAAACATTTATTTTGGAAAATGTGATAGCAGTTTCAATTTTTTCTAGTAAATCGTAGATATTTTGATATAAAATTGATATTTGATTTGTGACTTCTTGAATATACTTTCAAAAGTTTGTTTATTTTGGATTTGAGCGGTTTCTAAAATGTGTTCTATTTTGTTTATTTGAGATTTTAATTTTAGTTGATTGTGAGCTAAGACTTGACTACTTTTATTAAATATGTGTAAAGAATTTTCAACTAAGGTAATTTGTTCATTAATTAAAGTTTTCATCTTATTTTAATTTTTCGAAAGATTTTCTATGGCTTTGTCATATTTTTCTGCGTCATTTTGATCTAAATTTCCAGATATTGATTTAATTATTGTACTAAACCATTAAGAAGTCCACGTTTTTCTCTATGGGTTTGTTCATGTGATGGGTTTAATTGATTAATTTGGGTAATAATTTTATTTTCTAATATGGTTACTATTTGAAATGTAACAAAGATGTCCTCAGAATCTGACTTGGTCTGGTTTATAAGTTTATTTTTTGTCATCGTTTGTAGGTCGGAAAATTTGGCTTGTAGTGACTTAAATTCGTCTATTACTTTGGAAATGTCGAAAATTCTTACAAATGACCAGTAGTCAGTTATGTTTTGAGTCTTTCCTAATTTAAGAGTTAAAAGTCCAGGATTGTCGGTAATATTATGGAATGTTGGTTGAGTCAGTTTGCAGTTTGTGAAGTTGATGGTTGCGAGGAACGCAATTCCTAGGATTATTTTCGTCATATCAACGGGGTCAAGCGATGCTGTCTGTTCTCCCTGATTTTCTTAAAACTAGCTGGATTTGGCGATGTGGTCCTCGTCCAGGTTCTTAAACTAGCTGGATTTGGCGATGTGGTCCTCGTCCAGGTTCTCCAAACTTCGGCAATATTGGTCCTATGCTTGGCTGTACACTTTTTGCTCAGTTTATTTTACCAATTTTCGCGAATTTGATTTGCCGTTCAACTATTAAAATAGACCGATTTGACACGATTTTTGTTGTCACACCGTTAGGCAATCCTACTGACTGCGCCACTTTTAGGTTCGCTATTAAAAATTGGTTTTTTAAAAAATATCAAAAACTTTACAAAAAGCGGAACTTTATTTTAGGTCTTAATGATACTAAAGTTAAAATGTAAAAGCTGATAAATGCCGGCAACGAACTAGTTTTGTTGCCGCTAGATCTTGGTGGGGCCTTATCTTGGACTTGCCGCGTCTGCATAATTCTACTTGTGTTCCCTATGATTGTGTTATCATAACTTGTAAATATCCTCCATATTGCACTTGCAATAGTTTGAAAATTAGTAATGCATTATTTTAAACATTATTGCCAACTTTATTTTGTTGCAAGTGCAATATGGAAATATTTATATTAATATTATGTGGTGCAATGAAGTAGTAATTAAATTAGCTTTTAAATGAAGTGTTACTCTTACATACGTTACATACGTTACAGGTTTTTTATCCCGACAGAGGGCGCTAAAATTAAAAGTATCGCAATAAAATAGTCATATTTCTGACTTCCCCATAAAATTACCTTTTTAATGATGTGCCGTACATGGTACATTCCCTATTTAAAATTAAGGGGTTGGAGAAGTGGAAGGCAGGGGGTTGACACATGACAGATGTCTGTATTGTAAAAATGTGTTTAATTTGGAATAAAAATCTACGTTTTAACTTTTTTTAAAAATCCAATGATTAATGCCGTAAAACAGAATGAAACTGTTTTGAGTGGCCTACTCTGTTTATCAAAAATGGCTAGATTTATCGAATTAGTTTATAGAACAAAATCTGCTTAAAAATGCATATTTAAAATTAATTTATATCTAAAACTGAAGCTCTCTTAACGCTCTATGAACTGGCTTACAGAATTAAAATATCTCTTTTACTTACCATAATATCCGGCCTGGAAGTTTTTATTGGTACACCTATACGTGCAAATCCTTAAAAAATAGAAACATAAACGTCCATTCTGAGAAAAACTAGAGTTGGACGATGACGTAATTTTTTATTCACTATAGATGTGTTCTTTTATTTAACGCTGCATCCAGCGCTTGCTTGTTCGTAAATTAAGCGATGGAAAGACGATTGTAATGTGTCAAACGTTCTTTTTTCCAGAAATGATTTTACCAATGAGCCAACGCATAAGCCAATGGATGTGATGGATGAATGGAGGGGATAGTTAACCACTTTACTTGAACGTTTAGCACGATTGTTTAAATACAAGTTAACCTAAAATATAAGAATTTAAATATAAAACAGCTACAGAAGAGATTAATTACTATTAATTTAAACTATAATGGTCTTTTTATTTTAAAGCAATGTCAAACGTTGTTTCTCATTTGTAAAATTTCGTTCGTCCTTATTTTCATTGCAAATATCTTCCACTAAAAAATATTCAGTGACATCATGATATCAATCACAGATGGAACAACTGTTGAATAAAAGAACACACCTTCTTTGAATCGTTAATGTGGTTATTAAAATTAACGTAAATGAAGGTTATGTTTCCTAAAACCTTTAACAAATTTAATATTCTTAAAGGTGAGGGTAGCCATATGTGAGTACAGGGATTCAGTACGGAGGTGGAAGAAAAAGTTATGTTTTCCTGACAACATCAGGCACACCATTACACATTTATTACGGAAATGACATGTATCTTGTAACTTTCTGATTATACAGTTAAGGTTTGTTCCAACAACAATCTTGGGATCATACATCAACCAGTTCACAACTTATTGTCGACGCATGCTAATTGAGCTTCTATAATTAACCGCATGGGCGCTGGTACTGCATACGTTGTTCAAAATACATGGCTTCTTATGGGAATTATATATAATTTTGTCAAAATAATAAAAATAAACTTGTTTTCAGCTAAATAAAGCACAGAACATACTGTTGTATTTATTTCTAAATAAATCTTGCATGTTTTAATTGATAAATTATTTAATTTTATCTATATAAAATACAAATTAGGTATATGACCAAATTCGAAAAGATTTCCTAATTGCTGAAATTTGATAAGTACAATTTTGTAGCAATTTTTCTTTTAATTTAACCAATATATAGTTTTAAGAGTAAAATAAAACACAGTTAAGAGATTTTTAATTGTTGTAATACAAGTATAAAGGGAGATTTGGGAATGTACATGGTATTACCTCATCCTTTAATTTCAGCTTTCCCCTTTTTATTTTGCTAACAGTACCATCAGTAAAAATATTCTGATAATATTTGATAATATCTTCTAAAAAGTATAGAACAGCATCATCTCTGGAAAGTGCTTTATCGGCACTAGGAACGATATATATGCTGCCACTGTTCTAAACATTTAGTATTCTATAAAAAACATTTACAATGACACGACACAATTGGGATCAAAAAAAAAAAAAATAACAGTAGCAACTCTTTATATAACAGTAAAACTCTATAAAAATTCAATTTTCTTTTCTAGTAAGTTAAATTTAATGCATAATTATTGTCGTTTGTAAGTCAGCATCTATAACTGTAAATTTTTATATTATAGAAACTTATAATAAAATAAACTACACTTCGTAAGATACATATTGTGACAATAAATATTATATTTGGGCGATTCTCGTGTAACTGTGATTTATACAACTTACATTTTTCTAAAGTTAAAAATGTTTTAAAACGTATGTTTTACGCGTTTTTGTTTTCTATTTATGCACAGAATAAAGCCTGCAAAGTGGTTCTACTACATCTACGACACAACGAAAACTGTGACAAAATTTAAAATTTTTAATGCCACGGTACTGACATTATTTCCACGGTACTGACATATAAATGATTATTTTTTTTTTACCAATCGCAAGATTGGTATAAAATTGCAATAAAATTCAATGCAATATGCATTGGATTGTAGTTATAAGAGGTAAATTTTATATTAGAAAATGAATTTTGATAGAAATTTATATATTTAATTTGAAAAATGAGAATCGGACATGCCACGGTACTGACATTTCGCGTATATTTCTATCTAATTCATAATGTCTGTTGTAAAATACCTCTAAATTTATAATATTAATAAATTTTTGATGAAGAAAACTTATGCTAAACGATAAATAAAACACTGGACATAAAAAATTACAGTTATCCGAGAATCACCCATTTAGACATGAATACATCTTTACTTACATTAAAAGCTTTAAAAAGACATTGAATTGATTTCTTCTTGTATTTTCTTTAGTTTTACATTTGATTTTTATCCTGTTTTACAATCTGAAACGACGTAAATCTTGCTTTAATGTTTTTTGTTACTTATTTTACTTGTACTCGGGTACTTTTTTTCACATTATTTTGATACTTTTTATCAATTTTTTAAAAAATCACTTTATTTTACATTTAGTCTTCATAGTAGCAACTATAAAGACTGGAGAGAAGGAGGCGATCTGCAATGGTAAAATTTCAAATTTCCGTCCTTCTTTTTATAAAGTTCGCGAAATTGACTGTAGTTGGCATGTCGAATAATAGCGATGTCAATTTTCTATGTAAGTCAATGTAAAATAAAGTGTTTTTTTTAAATTGGTAAAAAGAATCAAAATAATGTAAAAAAGTATCTAAGTACAAGTAACATGAGTGACAAAAACCATCAAAGCAAGATTTACTTCGTTCCAGATTGTAAAACGACATACAAGTCACATGTAAAACTAAAGAAAACACAAGAAGAAATCAATTTAATGTCTTTTTAAGCTTCTAATTTAATTAAAAAAATGTATTTATGTCTAAATATAATATTTATTTTATAAAATAAAATTTTATAAAATAAAATTAACAATAATTATAAATAAAATTTTTCTTATTTGAAAAGAAAATTTATTTTTTAATAGATTTTTAATGTTAGATAAAGAGTTGCTACTGTTATTTTTTTGTTGAACCCCAACTTTGTCACTATAAATGTTTTTTATAGGATCGGAAACCCTTAGAACAGTGGCAGCATATATATATCGTTCCTAGGGGCGATAAAGCATTTTCTAGATATGATGCTGTTCTACACTTTTTAGAAGATATTTCCAAATATTATGAGACTCTTTTTACTGATGTACCTGTTAGCAAAATAAAAAGGGGAAACCCGAAATTAAAGGATCAGGCAATATCATGTGTATTACCAAATATTTTTGTATTATAACAATAAAAATCTGTTAACTGTGTTTTATTTTGCTATTAAAACTATATTCAGGTATAAATTAAAAAAATTTAAACACAAAATTGTACTTACCAAATTTTACTATTTAACAAATCTTTTCTAATTTGGTCTTAACTACCTAATTTGTATTTTATATAGATAAAATTAAATAATTTAAGAATTAAAACATGCCAGACTTATTTAGAAATAAATACAACAGTACATTATGTGTTTTATTTTGCAATAAAGAAGTTTATTTTTATTATTTTGACAAAATTATGTGAAGTTCCCATAAGAAGCCATGTATTGTGAACAGCACTACTAGCACCAGCACTTTTGCGGTGAATTAAAAAAGCTCAATTATCGTTCTATTTTTGGGACCGTATTTTAAGTATGCCGATTTGCCTCCTTATCTCTAGTCTTCATAGTTGGAACACTAGGTTTTTTTACAGTTTTGAGTCCGAAGTTTGTTAGAACACCAAATCTAGACTGCGCAGAATCCCGACTGTACGTAAACTGATTTGCTATTGTGTTGGAACAAACCTTTTATGTCACCATTTAACGCTATAATATATCAACCCCTGACAATCATCTTTTTCATTGTGCTTTTTGCGATTTTTGGGATTTTCGAAAATAACGTGACCATTGAACTGTTTAATAGGAACATTTAGGATGGTAAGGAAATGTGTAGTATGCAAAAATATTTATGTTAAGAATGTTAGGCGATTATTTCATAGGTAAAGTTTTGTTAGCATAGACAGAGACGTATAAAGGGAATATGGCTTAATTTATTTAACATTGTAAAAGCATGTATAAAATTGTCGCTGATAACTATGCCAAAAGAGCTGTCATACCGTTATACAGACATCTCTGAAAGCAGGTGTGATAGGTATGTTGTGGTAAGATCCTATAGGTCTATTTCCTTGCATCGAAAGTGTAGCACTAAGTAACACAACTTCTAAAAATATCGATCCATCCATACAATTTGTATAAATGGAACGACATTTTCAGAAGTGGCGTAGCTCACTGCTACACTCTACACTTTCGATGCAAAGGAAAAGATATTATTTGTATATTTATGTCTGAAATAAAGTTGTTTTATTGTTTTTAAAAAGTTTAATTAAATTCTATTTTTATAAGTCAACCTTCCCTTCTTTGATATAATTATTCAGTTATAATGTATTTATTGATTTTAAAACCACAAAAGGTTTATTTCATTTGTTTTGTTTTCGCAACATTATGCAACTAACTGCGTAAAGTAGATCATTTTGACACTTGCTGCGATTACAAGAAATGTCATTTTATATGTCAAAATTATAAAAACTCCTTTTTAAAATCCGTATTGAATTTACTTACCACTTTCAATACCACAACAATTCCGACAAATTCTAAAACAAAAGTAATCTTCAAATGGTTAAACTATTGTCTGCTTCAAGTATTCCCCACCTTTATTTGAGTTTTTTCCTTTCATAGAAAATGTCCTGCATAAGGGCAACCCATGCATTCAGCGAAACCGCGAGCAATAAGCAATTTTTTTTTAAAAATCCGGAAGCCATTCCAATTTGTTTAAAAACAATGATTTATTATGCGACCAACACTGTTCATGACATTCATAATTATTTGGTAATTCGGAAACTGTTCTGTTGTACACGTGCATGTATGCATATGAGTATCAATTCTGAATTATTAATTTGATTGTAAATCAATAAATAATTCAATATGTGTTCATATATGACCAAGATAATGATCTATGTTGGTATTAGATCATAACAGAGATGACTAATAGTTTTTTTAACTATTGTCAAATTAGTTTTCATAGCTTAATATGTCGTCAAGGTTTAGTATAAAGTTCAACTTAAAAAAATTTGGAAAACCTAACCTAACCCTCCTACTAAAAACCTAACCCTTCTAATATTACTGAAATTTTACCTAACTGCTAGATACTAGTAAAATACTAAGAGCTTATAATCGTCTAATTCCTATAAAGTGAAGGGTACCGCAAGAGAGTGTCCTGTACTATATTTGCTCCTTACAGCTAAGTTGCCAAAAATAAACAGATTATTCGATCACTAATGCAGCCATTGCCTCTAGGGACCCGTTATGTATTTTTATTACAAGACGATTTTATTAGATCTCCCAAAAATACAAGACACTTTATTTGACAGTTGACTTTACATGCCCATTCAGCGTTGCGATCCTTATACGAGAGTTAGTTCATAACACACACTTCGCCTGAAGCCAAAGAGGTTAGAAAGGGTAGAGGTAACATAGGAAGCATTTGTCACTGCGCGAATTTTGCCAAAACCGAAAAACTGGGTGGAAGGAGTAGGGAGATGTTCTGGGCCGGACTTAAATATTTGTATTGTAGTACCTAATTTTGGTAGGTAACTAAAAGATGAAAAATTATGAGACGTTTTTTTTACTTTATTTGTTAGTAGGATTCCTTTATGATGAGGCAATGACACTTTATCAATATATAACTAGCTAAGGGCCGATTCCACCGTTGTGTCAAACGAAGATTAAAATGACATTGTTAATGTAAAAATGTCATTTTAAACTCCATTTAGTAATTTAAACTTTATTTCTGTTAATATAAAAATGTCATTTTAATCTTCGTTTAGTATTTTAAACTTCGTTTAACAAAACGGTGAAATCGACTCTAAGTAAAAGTTTATAAAATTATTGTAACAAAATAGCTGTTGAGACAAAAAGTTAACGAAACAGCCAAAGTACTTTTTTCTCGAATTACACACAAGATTTTTTCTACGATCATACCAAATTAAAATAAATAATTAAATTTTATTAGAAATGGGATACCTTTTCGTTCGTTATAATATTTTAAGTTTATTTGACATAAGCCTACTCTTCGAAGAGAAAAAAATGTTTATGATTTAATTATTTACGGAAAATACCGTTCAATGATTTAAAATATTAGGAAGTCAATTAATAGCTATTTATGTAACGTGTTTATATACAAGATTTTTTCTAATTTTGTCTTGATTATTTATAAAATTGTGTTAAAAATAATTCACCATCATTCTTTTGTAGGTACTTCCAATCAAATATTTCAGAAAATTGTTGTATTTGGATTTCCCTACCATGTTTTTTTTTTTTAATAGTAATGATAAAAATAAGGGACATGTGCAGTGTTGCCGATCTGATTTTTGCCATTACCAGCGAGAAATTTGAAAAAAAATACATTTTTACCCATTATCCTTAAAGGAGTACGTCAAAATTTTACCCCCATTTCTGGGCAGTTTTCAATAACGGTGTTCAATTATTTAAAAAATAAAACGCAATTTACAGCTTTTCTTTTTTTGTTTTCTTTTTTGTTGTTAAACGTAATGTCAAATTTTCAAATGTGAAATATCACTATTCATTGCGGTTTCTCGATTTTTCGATTGTTCGACGTAAAAACCAAAAAAGAGGCAGTTTTATTAATTTTCATTTCGTAACTGGTGACATAATCAACTTTTAAAGTAGATCGTTTTGGCACTTGCTGCGATTACAAAATATATTATTTTAAATGTCAAAATTAGAGAAAATAACAAAATGTAAATTAAATGGATAGATCCCATATTATTATACAGCAGTGTTTCTCAAACTTTTTTAAACAGGGAACCTTTTTAAAAAGCGGAATATTTTACGGGGCCCTCAACACATAAAAAAAGTTACCAGAGGTAAGTGATCTGTAACTAGGATAAAGAAATGTCCATGTAAATATTCATTAAATGTATTTAAGCCAAAAATTATTGCAAGGCCCTCTCTTTCAATTTGGGAATATTGTTATTCGGACTTTGATAAGGTACGCGAAGCAGAAGCTATAGATTTCTCAATATTTTTTTCAAAAACATGACATATCATGACCCTTATTCCCACATTTGATGCATCAACGATTAATTTAGTCGGCAACTCAGGCTGAAAATACACAAGAACATAATTTGTTGTTAATTTATTTTTAATTCCAAAGAATTCTTGCAAGAATTATCCCAAATCCATTTCTCCCATAGTAATTAAAATAAAAAAAGTCCTAAAGCAAAATCATATCCTCTTTCCTCTTAGTGACTTAAAAAATTACTTCTCAAAAAAAAGGTCCTCAAGCCAGGTCCCTCAATTTTGTGGCGATAGTATTGTTTTTTTTTTTATTATGTTTATTTTCGTCGCGGACTCCTCACAAAGGCTTTGCGGAGCCCCAGCGCTCCACGGAGCACACTTTGAGTAACACTGTTATAGAGAAATACTAAATAAATAGTCTTGAAAAAACTATTGAAACCAGTTATGAAGTTTGAAACGAATAAATTGGCAATGAAATTGATATTTTTGTATTTGATTGTATGTTTCTCTTTTCACTTCCTGAAAACAGATTCCCCATGAAACAAGAAATAGTAAACAGTTTATAAAAATAACCTTTATTTGTTACTTATAACATGTACCAATGACCAAGTCCGATTCTGTTTATTTTCAAATCAATAATTATGGACGTCGACAGAATCTTTAAATATTAAATATCTCACTGAAATAAATATAAGTCTCTTTTATCTCCGTCACATTTTGCACTGTTATTATAAATAAAGCTTTTTACAACACATCTTGGCATTTTTAACGTTAGTTTACAAAATTTAAGTCGCTAAAATACCAAATTAATTCTCGTTGACACATTAAATTTGGATGGACAACCCTCTGACATGTGATGTTCTCAACTGTGATTGGTGGGTGTGAATAATTTCGAAATGGGATTATGCGCAGTGTCTTATGTTCCATCTAAGGTTTGTATAATCTAAGCCTGAAGCACAAACAGGTTGACCCAAAATGCCAATGAAAACGAAAAACGGCGTTTTGTTGGCGGTTAATAGTACATTAAAAGCCCGCTTGAATGAAAATCCTAACTGATCCTTTTTTCAAGATAGGTGGATTTTCACTTTTTCATAATTGTTCATCATAATTAACGTTTAAGCGATAATTTTTCCACACCATCTAACGAGATAAATATCATGGCGCGTTTTGTTTAAAGTGGTGTTCCCTGTAGGCCTAATCCATTGCGAAAATAAAAATAAAAATCTGATGTGTCCAACACATGACTTTCCTATCTAGTTATTATAGGCATTTTCCGGTTATTTTGTACAACCTATTGCAGCATCTCTATAAATGTTTAGAGGATAAACTAAATATATACATTTTACACATACATCTACCTCGAAACATTTTTCTATAGATATTCATTGAAAACGAAAATACAGAAAAATTTAAATTTAGCACTTTTCCATTACGGTCCATTTTAGAAAAATCATGTATAAACAAAAATTATAGAAATCGATTTCGCAAACAACTTTTTCATAAATTTTCATAAAAATCAGAATTTTGCACATTTTGTCAAATTTCTCGAATCTGGACCATTTCAGGAAATTTTGACATAAGGCAAAAATTATAGATAATAATATTAGAAGTAACTTTTATTTGAACAATTTTCTTCTCCAAACATAAATAACAGATATATTCCATAAAATATAAAAACGGCCTCCCATAAAGTACCCCCCCAGATGTTCCGACTTTGTCCAAAATCTAATCATTTCACGTCAGGCCGAAATAAACCTTAAGTTTAAAATTTAATGTTTTTTCCTTTATCCGTTTTTGAGTTTTCTTCAAATTTCGAAATTTACACATTTTCTCAAATATCTCAAATACGGTCCATTTTAGAGAAATTATGTATGGGACAAAAATTATAGAGAATTATATTACAAACAACTTTTATTTGAACAATTTTTATAAAAAATTATATTTTTTACATTTTGTCAAATTTCTCGAATACGGACCATTTTAGGAAAATTTTGCATAAAACAAAAATTATAGATAATTATATTAGAAGTAACTTTTATTTAAAGAATTTTCTTCTCCAAACGTAAATAACAGATATATTCCATAAAATATAAAAATGACCACCTATAAAGTACCCCCCCAGATGTTCCGACACTGCCCAAAATCTAATCAGCTCATTGGACGCTGAAACAAAGCTTAAGTTTAAAATTTGGTGTTTTTCTGTGTATCGGTTCATGAGTTATGCGTTATACAGACACACACACACACACACACACACACACACACACACACACACACACACACACACACACACACACAGACACACACACACACACACACAGACATCATCGCGAAAATAGTCAAAACGGATTCAGGGGACCTCAAAACGTAAAAATCCGTCGAAAACTCGAGGTCGAAAAAAATCATGATTCCTATACTTTCCTTATATCTGTATACAGATAGGAAAGTAAAAATGAAAACGAAAATAAAAATAATAATGAAATGATAACTAATTACGGCATGTTTATAAATGCTGTGAAGAAAAAGTAACTACCGCTTTTTTTAAACGGCTGGAATATGATGAATCATATATGAAATTTATTTTGAATCTTTCCCAATATTTCAAAAATTCCCCATGAACAGATTCCCCGGCCTGTTCTGACCACAAAAACAGGCCTAAAAGGCTTTACAAGAAACTGAAGATGCCTTAATATTTAATATTTTACTTGCTAATTCTCGAAGAAGGTTTTGCAGAAAATACATCTACCATAAATAGACGAAATCTACTTTTTTGACAAAGTTTACTAATGATGTGTGATTTTGATGGAAACTGCATCATATCATAGTCAAAAAAAAATTCTTTTGTCATGAAGAAAAGTTAAAATGCAGGAGTGGTTACAAACTAAAAATGATAAATTTATTTAAATATGAAGTGATATCAACTTTTACACCTAACTCGGCAACATAAAGATGCACATAATTTGTATGTTGTCAATGAAATGACTAAAGAAACCAATAAAGTTGTGTAGTCTGCCCTATATCAATGTGAGTTAAATCCCATAGAATTTTTATGATCTCAAATAAATAACGAGGTGACAACTAAAAACACAACGAATCTTCTGATTGTGTACTTGATGTTTTTTGTTTCTGTTTCAATGTAAATGTCAAGACGTATTCTGTCTTTTCACTTATTATGTTGTATAGGTACCTCTTATGTATTTTCGTTTTTTTTTTTATTCAAATTTTATTAATAATTAAGATATAGCAAAATTACAAAATAAAGATACTACTATTCCTATGTTGTTTTTCTAACCACTATTTAAAACGAAATTACAAAATTGTACAGTGTAGTATACAAAAATTAAAAGCTACTCTCATTTTTATTGTAAAATTTACCTATTTAAATTTTAAATTAAATTTCTTGTTCTCCAACGTCTTTTACCTAAAAAAGGTATAAGTGGTAAGAGGAGATTAGAACAGCCGTGTGTAAAATATCTGGATTTATAAAAATGGCGCCCTTTAAATTTTATAATAAAAGTGAGAGCAGCTCTAAATTTTTCAAATCACAAAACCTCCCTGGCCAAATATTTTTAAAATAAACCAATTATTAAAAAATGGATTTTTTAAAAACTAAAACTAAAACTTTTAAAACTGTATTTCTAAAATCATCCACTTTTGGACTGAGGTAAGTTGGGTTAGATATTTAAGCCTCAGGAATATGTGGTATTATTTTTTATGCACCTTTTATTATATTATAAATTGGTCAACATTGCTTTTGTGGTGCTCTACTTAAAAAAAAACTAACAACTTTATTTTATATTTTATAAACTAAAAATCTGATGTGTCCAACACATGACTTTCCTATCTAATTATTATAGGCATTTCCGGTTATTTTGTACAACCTATTGCAGCATCTCTATAAATGTTTAGAGGATAAACTAAATATATACATTTTACACATACATCTACCTCGAAACATTTTTTTATAGATATTCATTGAAAACGAAAATACAGAAAAATTTAAATTAAGCACTTTTCCATTACGGTCCATTTTAGACAAATCATGTATAAACAAAAATTATAGAAATCGATATCGCAAACAACTTTTAGTTCAACAATTTTCATAAAAATCAGAATTTTGCACATTTTGTCAAATTTCTCGAATACGCACCATTTCAGAAAATTTTGACATGAAGCAAAAATTATAGATAAAAATATTAGAAGTAACTTTTATTTAAACAATTTTCTTCTCCAAACATAAATAACAGATATATTCCATAAAATATAAAAACGGCCTCCCATAAAGTACCCCCCCAGATGTTCCGACTTTGTCCAAAATCTAATCATTTCACGTCAGGCCGAAATAAACCTTAAGTTTAAAATTTAATGTTTTTTCCTTTATCCGTTTTTGAGTTTTCTTCAAATTTCGAAATTTACACATTTTCTCAAATATCTCGAATACGGTCAATTTTAGAGAAATTATGTATAGGACAAAAATTATAGAGAATTATATTACAAACAACTTTTATTTGAACAATTTTTATAAAAAATTATTTTTTTTACATTTTGTCAAATTTCTCGAATACGGACCATTTTAGGAAAATTTTGCATAAAACAAAAATTATAGATAATTATATTAGAAGTAACTTTTATTTGAAGAATTTTCTTCTCCGAACGTAAATAACAGATATATTCCATAAAATATAAAAATGACCACCCATAAAGTACCCCCCCAGATGTTCCGACTCTGCCCAAAATCTAATCAGCTCATTGGACGCTGAAACAAAGCTTAAGTTTAAAATTTGGTGTTTTTCTGTGTATCGGTTCATGAGTTATGCGTTATACAGACACACACACAGACACACACACAGACACACACACACACACACACACACACACACACACACAGACATCATCGCGAAAATAGTCAAAACGGATTCAGGGGACCTCAAAACGTAAAAATCCGTCGAAAACTCGAGGTCGAAAAAAATCATGATTCCTATACTTTCCTTATATCTGTATACAGATAGGAAAGTAAAAATCTGATGTGTCCAACACATGACTTTCCTATCTAGTTATTATAGGCTTTTTCCGGTTATTTTGTACAACCTATTGAAGCATCTCTATAAATGTTTAGAGGATAAACTAAATATATACATTGTCCACATACATCTACCTCGAAACATTTTTCTATAGATATTCATGGAAAACGAAAATACTGAAAAATTAAAATTTCCTACAATTTTTTCATTACGGTCCATTTTAGAAAAATCATGTATAAACAAAAATTATAGAGATCGATATCGCAAACAACTTTTATTTCAAAAACTTTCATAAAAATCAAAATTTTGCACATTTTGTCAAATTTCTCGAATACGGACCATTTCAGGAAATTTTTACATAAAACAAAAATTATAGATAATAATATTAGAAGTAACTTTTATTTGAACAATTTTTTTCTCCAAACATTAATAACAGATATATTCCATAAAATATAAAAGTGGCCTCCCATAAAGTACCCCCCAGATGTTCCGACTATGTCTAAAATCTAATAATTTCACGTCAGGCCGAAATAAACCTTAAGTTTAAAATTTAATGTTTTTTTCTTTATCCGTTTTTGAGTTTTCTTCAAAATTCGAAATTTACACATTTTCTCAAATATCTCGAATACGGTCCATTTTAAAAAAATTATGTATAGAATAAAAATTATAGAGAATTATATTACAAACAACTTTTATTTGAACAATTTTTATAAAAAATTATTTTTTTTACATTTTGTCAAATTTCTCGAATACGGACCATTTTAGGAAAATTTTGCATAGAACAAAAATTATAGATAATTATATTAGAAGTAACTTTTATTTGAAGAATTTTCTTCTCCAAACGTAAATAACAGATATATTCCATGAAATATAAAAATGACCACCCATAAAGTACCCCCCCAGATGTTCCGACTCTGCCCAAAATCTAATCAGCTCATTGGACGCTAAAACAAAGCTTAAGTTTAAAATTTGGTGTTTTTCTGTGTATCGGTTCATGAGTTATGCGTTATACAGACACACACACAGACACACACACACACACACACAGACATCATCGCGAAAATAGTCAATATGGATTCAGGGGACCTCAAAACGTAAAAATCCGTCGAAAACTCGAGGTCGAAAAAAATCATGATTCCTATACTTTCCTTATATCTGTATACAGATAGGAAAGTAAAAATGGATGAATTTCTAATCAAAATCATTAAAATGTAACTAAATATTCAATTTCATTTATTTGATAATAAATCATTTACAAAATTGTTAATTAACATTTAAAACAACAAAATATTTTGGATATATTTAAAAGTGCTATTTCTATCTGAATATGTCAGTAAAGGGGCTAGGCGAGTTCTAGCGCAATCCTTATGTTTATCAACATGGGAAATCGCTAAGGTGAAAAATAGCAAAAACTGTCTCTTTCAAGGTCACTCGTCTTGAGACGTTTTCGATTGACGTTTCGATTGACGTTTTCAATTGACGTTTTGCATGACGAATCGTCAAACGAAACTTCAAACGAAACATCAAACGAAACGTCAAACGAAACGTCAAACGAAACGTCAAACGAAACGTCAAACGAAACGTCAAACGAAACGTCAAACGAAACGTCAAACGAAACGTCAAACGAAACGTCAAACGAAACGTCAAACGAAACGTCAAACGAAACGTCAAACGAAACGTCAAACGAAACGTCAAACGAAACGTCAAACGAAACGTCAAACGAAACGTCAAACGAAACGTCAAACGAAACGTCAAACGAAACGTCAAACGAAACGTCAAACGAAACGTCAAACGAAACGTCAAACGAAACGTCAAACGAAACGTCAAACGAAACGTCAAACGAAACGTCAAACGAAACGTCAAACGAAACGTCAAACGAAACGTCAAACGAAACGTCAAACGAAACGTCAAACGAAACATCAAACGAAACGTCAAACGAAACGTCAAACGAAACGTCAAACGAAACGTCAAACGAAACGTCAAACGAAACGTCAAACGAAACGCCAAACGAAACGTCAAACGAAACGTCAAACGAAACGTCAAACGAAACGTCATGCGAAACGTCAATCGTAACGTCAATCGAAACGTCAATCGAAAACGTCAAACGTCTCAAGACGAGTGACCTTGAAAGAGACGGTTTTTGCTATTTTTTACCTTAGCGATTTCCCATGTTAATTTACATAAGGATTGCGCTAGAACTCTCCTAGCCCCTTTACTTATGTCCATAATTTGTGGTGTTTATTCCGTATATTTTTACAAGTTTTTGTGGCCTCCAAAACTGTCATTGTTTTAGGACTGTTTATTTTAAATAAATAGCTTTTGGTACTTAAATAGTCAAAAGCATAAAGTATTATCACTGTAACATTTGTTTCGATGCCATTTTTCAAACATTATTAAATTGCTATATGAAGGGGTTAGAAGCAAAAGGGTTCAAGTGATATTTTTTTTTAAATGAGTTAAGTGCATATTTTGTTATTTAAAACTATTATTTTGTTGGTGGTAAAACGATACAAGTCATTTTTGATATCTTAAAAACATCTCTTAGCTGGTAGAAAAAGCATGTTATTGAAAACGTGTAGTTTATTTTAGGCAAAACGGTTTAAGGGCACTTAACTCATTAAAAAAATATCACTTAAACCCTTTTGCTTCTAACCCCTTCATATGTAAATGGACTTTCCAAACAAGTATCGAAAGTGTGCTCTAGATATAATGTAAAAGTTGCTCATAAATCAAACGTTATTTTCAAATTTAAAACCCAAATTCAGAAAGCAAATCAACTAAATATAGTTTATAAAATAGACTTCAAAGATTATAACTCCACTTACACATATTAATCTCTGTAAAAAATAAAACTGACATGTGTAAAAGATTTGTCTAACATTTATTTTAATTTAATAAACTAGTTGTAAACTATATAAATTATACTGTACCGCCACTGTTAATGTTTAATTCAGTAAAAACTTTTATTTTTGTTTCCCTAATAATTTTGTTAAATCAAATATTAATACTTCTAATACATACACCTACATATTATTACAAACAAAAAGATGGGTTTCGTCCATGATCAATTTAAAGTGTTTGTTATGTCCCTAAATGTTTTTTTAATGTTTAAGAAGATGGCATTTTATTTCGAAACATATGTAGTGCTGATATAATGAAAATATATTCTACCGATCATACTAAAGACCTTTTACTTGGTTATAAAAAAATATTTTAAATTTGGTGTAGGAAATCCTTCTGCTAAAACAAAGTTACAAATTACCTTTTTTAGAAAGAGCCTTAATAATCTTTACTTATCTTATTTTACCTGCAAATACACATTTAATTTTCAAAAGACTTAAAGAATGTCTTAAAAAAATATACCATCTGTTTAATATTGTATAAAAATATGTTTTCGAGAAGACCAAATACATTCTGATACACAGTGTGGAATTTATTGCAACAATTATAAATCCTGCCTACACAAAACAGGAGATTGATAAGAACCATTATTATTATTATAGTAAAAGCTGGTACCATTACATTTTCTTGGACTTCTACATACATTTAAAAAGCTGTTGCCAACAAGTTTACACTTTCCACTGTTGAATATAACATATTGTTAGTGGGGACAAAATTCGTATAGTGATGATCCTTGTCCATTTGATTTATTTGATTTTAATGCACTTGTCTGCAAACATATCACATATTATACTTTAGAACTTTGCTACATTTTACCTAAAAAAAGAACCTTTATTTAATTAGGAAATCCATACAAACAACTAATGGTAATCTTGTAGTTTAATGAGAAAAAATGTTACAAATAAAATAATAAACATATACCTATAAATATAAAAATAAAAAGATTATTTTTTTTGTACCTGCCATAATTCTGCATTTTTAATAAGCTCTTCTTTAGCTTCATATTTTTTAGTTCCTCTTAAATATTTTTTTTAGGTAGGTAATAACATGTATGCTTAATTGCATTTCTAACAAATAAAACTCCCATACCAATTTTTATTTTTCCATCAAATTGAAATACCTACCTAATTTAATTATTTAAAATTAATTCTGATGCCTTGGTAGGATTCCCCACTCGACCATTCACTGTTGGGTATTAATTAACAGTGCTGTTCCTAAAGTGGCGCAAGGAAACAGTAACAAGGCCTGTCTGTAGGGGTGTAGGAGTATTAGAGTACTAATACTTCTACACTATGGAGTATTAGACTACTAGTACAATCCATAACCTACATAGAACACTAGGCTAATGACCTTAGATGTTGAAGCCGTACACTAAAGAAAAAAAAAAAAAAAAAAAAAAAAAAAAAAAAAATACCTACCATTTACTTTTTTTTCTGCTATTTTAATAGATTTATAATTTCCTAATCAGTTTCTTATAAAACAATGAATGAAATTTCGAATTAAAACTCTAAATTGGAAATGTAAACAGATATTTTATATTTTGTTTGATGTGAGCCAATGCCGTATATATTTCATTACAAAAGTTTCTTTTATTATAAACTTCTTCTTTTTTATGGTCTTTAACTGTGAGAACAAAATACACTTAGATAACTATTTTTAGAATAACAACAAAAAATAATATTATTAATTAGAGGTGCTTTACATTATTGTATTTTAATGTTAGAATTCGATATTTTAATTAGATTTAGTCAATTGCAAAAGTCTAAAGCATTGTCATAAACAGAGCTGTGATAAGTATTTAGCAAATGTACTTTAAGTAACCAGTATTAAGTAGTTTAAATTCCATCTACTTACAATATTAAGTATAAGTATATTACGAAAGTACTTGAAATATTAAGTATTTTACTTAAAACAAAAAGTATAAGTAGCAAGTACATACTTTAAAAATACTTAAAGTAAATTCAATATACTGAAGTAATTCTAAGTACTGAAAATATGTTAAAAATACTTAAACTACTTTTAAAAATTCAGTATTTTAAAATATTAATTACTTAAGTCATGTTTTAAGTATATATTAAATTAAAGATCCCCTCTTGAGTTATCAACTTAAAACTCAACATATATAACTTTGTATAAATTAATAAAGTATACTACTATTTTGTTTAGGCATGACCAATAAAAATGGCCATCCAATATGTTTGTATATATATATAACATACAATATATAATGTATACTTGGTTTATTAAAATAATTGAAATCTTGAGTTTTACTCGGCTTATTTGTTACATTGTTACTTGTTTTAGATGATGACATGATGATATAAATTATATATTTAAACTCGTGACAGATGTTCTCATATCATCATGATTATGGAGATCATGACATACAAGTATCATTGTTTGTTGCTCGTATACGAGTAAATAAAATACTCATCTATTCATGTTTCAATATCTTTTATATTCGTTGTAATGGGTAACATAAAGAAGTCAAAGTCATAAACGTAACACATAACATGAGAATATGAGTATGAGAATAACAACACAAGTATATAGGTATTGGTTTTCAAGAATAACATTATTTTAAAGTAGGTACCTAACCAAAATACACATTATTATTATTATTAGGATTAGGATATCGGATACTTTAAAAAAACAACAAAATAAATAACTAATACGTTTTCTAGAATACGTGTTTGTTACTTTTGAGCAGTACCAAATTTTCAAAGTTGGTGTCACTTAACGCCAGACGTCTAGGAGCATTAATTATTCTAGCGAAAGAAAATAATCGTTCCATGGGGGCAGATGACGGTAAAATACAGTTATACTTTATAAATAACTGTTTAACAATATTGTATTCGTTCAGCAATGACAAGGTGGTCCTTTCAGGTATTTGAGGAATTCAAATTCAAACTGGTTCTGAAAAGTATCAGTAGAATGGAGCCTTATAGCAGTATCTGAAGAAACATTAACCTCGACATCATCCTTAAAATCAAGAAACGCGTCTTTAAGGTCTTCTTGGGCTGTCAAGTCGGACGCAACTGATACTTTAAAGGCCAAAGCACTACTCGATATCCAAGATTGAATATCTTTTGCAGTTACTTGATCATCAGTATCTTTGAAGGCACTCAACCATCTCATTTTAAATCTAGGATTGGTTACTGCTGCTATAACATGCTATCTTAGACTGCAAGGTAAAAACACGATGGAATAGTTCACGAATAGAGTTCAAAATGTAATCCAAGGACTTAGATAGCTGTGTGATTCTACCAGACATTTTAATTTTCTCAAGTGATATAATACTGAACCCAACAAAAAGAGAGGTATCATATTATTTCACTTAGGTATCTAATTCATAATTATTTTTAGATACTGTCTGTATCTGTTCACTATTTTAGGACTGTATGCTTATTACTCTTATTACGAGTATAGTATTATTAGTACCAGGTATCATCGGCATCGGCACACGTTAGACGTCGTATGTCGGAAATATTTGATTTGTTTGAGCGTGTTATTGTCACTTTACTGTATTATTTACCGTCCGGGTAATATATGAAATGCGAGTCCTAGCTTGTTTGGCGTAAATATGTACTTTAAATAGTTTCAAAAGTACTTTAAGTATTTTCCATTTAAGTACTTACTGATAAAAATTACTTAAGTATTTTCAGAAAATACTTTAAGTAGATTCTGATTTTCCAGTACATTTTTCAAGTAACAAGTAATACCACAAAAGCGTTAATTTAAGTACAAGTACAAGTACTTTTTTACTTTCCTATCTGTATACAGATATAAGGAAAGTATAGGAATCATGATTTTTTTCGACCTCCGGTTTTCGAAGGATTTTTACGTTTTGGGGTCCCCTGAATCCGTTTGGACTATTTTCGTGTGTGTGTGTGTGTGTGTGTGTGTGTGTGTGTGTGTGTGTGTGTGTGTGTGTGTGTGTGTGTGTGTGTGTGTGTGCGTGTGCGTGTGGGTGTGCATGTGCGTGTGCGTGTGCGTGTGCGTGTGCGTGTGCGTGTGCGTGTGCGTGTGCGTGTGCGTGTGCGTGTGCGTGTGCGTGTGCGCGTGCGCGTGCGCGTGCGCGTGAGCGTGTGCGTGTGCGTGTGCGTGTGCGTGTGCGTGTGCGTGTGCGTGTGCGTGTGCGTGTGCGTGTGCGTGTGCGTGTGCGTGTGCGTGTGCGTGTGCGTGTGCGTGTGCGTGTGCGTGTGCGTGTGCGTGTGCGTGTGCGTGTGCGTGTGCGTGTGCGTGTGCGTGTGCGTGTGCGTGTGTGTGTGTGTGTGTGTGTGTGTGTGTGTGTGTGTGTGTGTGTGTGTGTGTGTGTGTGTGTGTGTGTGTGTGTGTGTGTATGTATCCACCATAACTCATGAACCGATACAAAGAAAAACACCAAATTTTAAACTTAAGCTTTATTCCGGCCTGCGGTGAACTGATTAGATTTTGGACAGAGTCGGAACATTTGGGGGGTACTTTATTGGTGGTTATTTTTATATTTTATGGAATATATTCGTTATTTACGTTTGGAGAAGAAAATTCTTTAAATAAAAGTTACTTACAATATTATTATCTATAATTTTTGTCCCATATAAAATTTTCCTAAAATGGTCCGTATTCGAGAAATTTTACAAAATGTAAAAAAAATAATTTTTTATAAAAATTATTCAAGTAAAAGTTTTTTGTAATATAATTCTCTATAATTTTTGTTATACATAATTTCTCTAAAATGGACCGTATTCGAGATATTTGAGAAAATGTGTAAATTTCGAATTTTTCAAAAACGGATAAAGGAAAAAACATTAAATTTTAAACTTATTATTTCGGCCTGAGATTTTGGACGAAGGCGGAACATCTGGGGTGGGGTACTTTATGAGAGGCCGTTGTTTTTATATGTTATGGAATATATATTATAGAAAAATGTGTCGAGTTAGATGTATGTAGAAAATGTATATATTTAGTTTATCTTCTAAACATTTATAGAGGTGCTGCAATAGGTTGTACAAAATAACCGAAAAAGGCCTATAATAACTAGATAGGAAAGTCATGTGTTGGACACATCAGATTTTTTCAAATGTAATAAGTACATTTCCAAAAGTATCATTAGTTCATAAATACTTTAAGTAAAAACAAAGTAAAAAAATACTGATTATTTATTTCAAGTACATTTTTGTACTGAGTACCTCAGCTCTGGTCTTAATAACATATCCTTAAGTACTAAATAAACTAAACTATTTGTGTGTATTTTAACAAAAAGTATAATAAACTGAAATTAGAAAATATTTGGAAGTATTTGGCCATTATTGCAATTTAAGTACCTTCTGTGGTAGAAAATAATATATAATATAATAGCTCAAAAGATTTTTATTAAGTACTTTATTGTGTCTAGAATACGATTACATTACGAAAAATTCTGCAAAAATATTTTATCTATTTTTTTGACCACTGTTCATTGAGTGACGACCTTAGATAAAAGAGACCGGAGATGTAACATTGCACATTGCGCACGTTGTCTATTCCAACCCTAAGTAACCCACCAATTAAAAATCATTGTGTTCACGACGCCACCCGAATTGCTCCGAAATTCCTATTCTATGCTTGTCTGCGCGTGAGTAAATCATTTATGGACCGCCGTTTTTTGAATTATTTGTTGGTGGTATTAGCAATTTAAAATGTTTAAGTTATTAAATTTCAAGTTGAAAATGCCACGATGTATTGTGAAAAATTATATATACAAATAATATAAGTGTCAATGTTATAAAAATATATTCGGTTTTAGCGGTAAATATTTATTGACGTTTTGACATAAAGTCGCCATGATTCTTTGAGCTGAATACTTCAGATCCGCATTAAGGGGTTTCAATAAATATTAAGCATCAAATACAATATTTCAGAAAATAGATTTCATAATGCATTAATTTAAAAAAGAGTAAAATTTTAAAATTTTAATCATTTAATCTAAATAAGAAGTAAATAGGCATTGTTACTAACGAAAATTTGTTTTTAAAAAGTCGTTTTATGAGAATATTTACAAAAGGTGGTTTTTAGCCCTTATTAGGTATTTTTACAAGAATATTAGATGAAATACAGGTTCACCTACTTAAAATTTCAAGGTTCATTTTATTTGCGGTTAAATCGGAAGTGACATTTGAATTTTAAGTATTAAAACAAAGTAAAACGCGCAATATGATCTAGTATAAGCAAAAAAATACCAAAGTTAAAGAAATTAGTCATATTATTAGTAAAATGTTACATTATAAACCCCTAAACAACTCGAAAAATTTTCGTTTACTAAAAAAATCTAAATTTTAGGAATAATTATTATACAATCGAATGCGGTTTCAAAGATAACAGGGTTAGTAAATCCGAATTTCTAAATTTTGGAGCTAAATGCTCGGATAGAAGCATACGACTGATAGGGGTTACAAAAATATTCGATTTATCGTTTTCATGAAAATCTATTTATCCGTTATAATTAATCGATTATTTTTAATCGATTATTTTTGATTAATCGAACATTTTCAATAATTTGTTTTCGTTTTTTTAGGTAAAGGAATAATCGATTATAAAGGAATTACAAAAAGAGTAGGTTTATTCAAAATACTCGATTTTTTTAGAAAAATCGATTTATTATTTAATCGACTTTTTAAATAAATCGGATATTTTCGATTTACCGAATATTTTCGATTAATCCATTATTTTCGATTTTTCGAAGGTATTCGAATAATTTGTTTTAAAAGAAATGCGAAAAAATAGATTATATGAAAATATTCGATTGATCGAATATAATCGGTTATTTTATATAATAGATATTTCGGTTATTTTTTAGAATTATTGATTTATCGTTTAATCAGCTTTTTATTTATCGATTATTTTTGATTTTTAAAAGATAATCAAATAATTAATTTTAAATGAAATATGAAAACAAAAGGATTATTTGAAAATAATTGATAATTCAGTTATTTTTTTGGAAAATCGATTTATCGTAGAATCGGCTTCTTAATTAATTGGTTATTTTCCCGTAATCAATTATTTTTGATTAAGCGATTATTTTCGATGTTTCAAAAATGATCGAATAATTGATTTTAAAGGAAATAATTTTTTTTTAAAATCGCTTTATCGATTATTCGACTTTTAAATTAATCGATTATTTTTAATTAATCGATTATTTTTGATTAATCGATTATTTTGGATTAACCGATTATTTTTGATTAATCGATTATTTTAGATTTTTCAAAGATTATCGAATAATCTGTTTCAATGGAAACATGAAAAAAAAATAGATTATTTAAAAACAATCGATTATTTAAAATAAACGATAATTCGTTTATTATTTTTTGTAAACACTGATTTATCGGTTAATTGGCTTTTTAATTAATCTATTATTTTTGATTTTTCAAAGATAATCAAGTAGTCGATTTTAAAGGAAATACGAACAAAAATGGATTGTTTAAAAATAACTGATTGATCGAAAATAATCGATTATTATTAATGATCAATAATTTATTTCGATAATCACCCACTCCTAGAGACCAAATGATTTTTAATAGGTTTAAATTTTAAAATTTTATCTGGTTTTAGACATATGCATTTCTAGAGTTTTATGTGACTCATCCTCTATAATAATTAATATTCCTAAAGAAAGAAGCTTTAATATAGCCTTTTCTGAAGTTATAATACAAAACAGCATTTTCTCATTTTGACTAATTTTTAATATTATGTCAAGTCGTAGAAAAAATATAATTCTCAACTCATAAGGTTTGATTTGCAGTATTCGCCTACGCACATGCTTTTTTTATAATACTCTTAGACAATTAGTACCATTTCTTACTCGATTAACAATATTCTATTTCAACATTTTACTGTAGTCTCTTACAGAAAAATCTGTAGTAAATAATAGCTAACGAAATATTCTATAAAAGGTCTTCTCTTTACATAAAATGTCGTGGCATCTGTTTGATTTTAAAAATATCATGTTTGATTTATTTCGTAATACAAAATTCTATTAAACTTATATTTTAAATAAATCTAATAGTTCATTATGATGCTAATAAACAAAGTCCGGTCCCTGTCACAGAGTTCGGGTCCCTGCCCAGTTCCTCCACTCCGTTAACCTTTCTTTAGAAATTGGCAACATTTGCGCAGGTTAAACACCGGTGTATGTTATATCTCTGGTCTCTTTTATCTAAGGTGACGACCAAAAAACACGGTTTTTGAGAAAAGTTGCTTAAAATTGACGATTTTTTGTTTTTTGGTCTGAAAATTAAGCAAACCCAAATTTCTCGTCTTCTGAATGTGTATACAAAGTTTAAAGTATATATATTTCTTCTAAGTTGTAGAATTCTCCCGACAAAAGTCCTATTACATGCGCTCCGCGGGATCCAAAACTCGTGTAAACACTGCATTTCTGTAATTTGATTTTTTTGTGATTTCCAGTTTTAAATTTCTTATATACCTAAGTTTATTAGGCCTAAAATTTATTAAATTGTATTTTACTGACTTGTTATAAGACGTTTCTTGAGTTTTGTGCAAAAAATGGAATTACCGCAAAATTAGCCGCACGTCGTATCAAGGATAGGCATGGTCTCGGCGTTCGCTATCCGACAAGTATAAACTTTAAACGGTCATATTATTACAAATTGAATCGCTTGATAGTGTGTTCATAAACATAGATTTTTAATAATCCTGTTCAGCAAACTCTGTGTACACGTGGTTTTTCGGACTTCTTCAGCAATTTATTGAGTAAGTACGTTCTTAAATTAAGAAAATTCTATCACAGTGCTATAATTTTTTTGTTTCCAGGTTGCAATGGCTGGTCTGTGTTTATTATGACATCAGACACTTGCAGAGGGTGAACTTACCTCAATTGGACCGACAGGATTGAAAGGTCTGCAGACGGTCAGCAAAGAACCCATGCAACATCATACCGTCATTATGACATGTTTTTTTGGTGTGCGTTACGTCATTTGATGACGTGAAAATAACTTTATGGTAACGTGAGAATGTCACAGCGAAATGACGTCATTACGTATCGTCATTTTGACGAATCGATATCACGTTAAAGTAACGTGTATATCGGGTGTCCTAGGCTAGGCAAATTGACGTCATTATCACGAATCTACCTAACGTCAAAGTGACGTCTATATTTGGTGTCCCAAGGTTGGATGGAATTATTGAAAATACTAAGTAGATGAAAGTTATTTATTTAATCCAAAAAACACATGAAATATATATTATAAAAAATAAATTACACTGGTAAATAAAAAAGTCATGAGCAAGAAACCAAAAGAAATAAAATGACAAAATAATATTAGAGGAACTGACACAACATACCTAAAATTGTAGATTTGATTTTAATTGGGGGTGGGCACCTGTTTTCTTATAGTAGGTACTTTATCAGCCTTGGAATGTAGATCTGAGGTAACTTCGACTTTTTTTAATTTGGCACATCACTTTATCATTATCATCTAAAATAAAAGAACTATTAAAATACAGACCACTGCAAATTCTTAAAGACATTAACAATGTCATTATAATTTCCGTTTAACACAACGGTGGAATCGGCTCTTAATCAAGTGACCCCCTACAAACCTTTTATTTTTAAATAAACTATTAAAAAAATACCCTGAAAGAACTCATCATCAAAAAATAAAAGTATAACATTACTTACTAGTCTTATAGTATATTTCTTTAAAAAGGCGGCCAAAAGACTTGTTTTTTACGCAGCGTCAGCCATTTTCTGCTCACCTCACAACCGCTAGACCGTCATCATCTGGTATCTCAAACTCAACAATGTAGTACATCTGTAAAATACCAAATTCGGTTTAATATACTTTATTATTTTGTCACATTCTATTTTTTACCTTTTTCTAAAACATCTTATCAAATAAAGTACAATTTAATAATGCACCACGTTCACAAGGTCACGACTGTTACTCACGAGAATCATGAAGATGGAGGAAACAGGAAACAACAATGACAATTGACAATTGACAATACGACATTGCCAGAAATATACGAAAAAATAACGTAATTATGACGAATTCTAAGTGACGTCTTATCTATCTCATCAATGCGACGTCAAATATACGTTATTGATTAGGATATTGTATTTCAGATAAATTAATACTAAAAAATTACATCATAATGACGAGTCTGTATTAACGTCACATTAACGTTGCAAAAACGACGTCAAAGTAACGTCATTAATTGGGATAGTGACGTTTCTGACGAGTAAACCCAAAAAATCACGTCATAGTGACGGCACCTTGCTGCTTGGGAAAGGGGGGATGATTTTTTTCAGTTCTTTAGAACCAGGTTTTATATTGCATGAGAGGTGTCGCAAACATTACGTAGCTCGACGTTACGGAAAAGAGTTTTTTTATAAAACCTGGGATAGGCATAAAAGGGCCGCGATTGACAATGCCAAAAAAAAAGGAGGATGGAGCATCAACCGAGAAGAAAACCAGATGTTAGAGAACAAAAAACAAGCTTATCACCAAGTTGGAACTTACACTCAGGCTTAGGATTAATTTCCTAACATTTTTAAAGTATATCTTTTTTGTATTTTTTTGTGCTCTTTCGGATGGCGCAGTTAGTTTTTTAAAATATATTTTTTGTTAGATGTTTTCGAAAAACTCGGAGAAAATCATATGGGAAAAAAATAAAAAAAACTACCCCTTCCGATTTCCTGCGAATTCCCGAAAAATTATGGTAGATTTCGCCGCGGGACCTATTTATGCCTAACATTTATAATTTCGCCACAAATTCATCGCAAATTTTATTTTCATGGTTCTGATCAAAGAAACGAAAAAACTTTTTGGTAAAAGCACTTCTGGCGGCGAGAAATTCGCCATTAGAACTACCTGTGCAATGAATTTTCTAACTATTTTTGCCTCCTCTTTCGATTGGTGCATTTATTTTTACTACTAGAATGATACTTGCCCAGATAATTAGCATTTTTACCATGGAAAATTCCGGAAAACCCGGTTTTTCCTAATTTAAAAAAAATTGAAAAACTGTTACATCTTTTTTTTTTTTTTTTTTTCGGAAAGATCACATCAAAATACACAAGGTCCACTTTGTTTCATCCAATTACAAATTAATGTAAGCTCGAAGGGGCTTTTTTTCGTTATTTAATTGGACTAAACTGTAATTTGCATTTATAAGTTGCTGACAACTATTTAGTTTACACGTAATATTTCTTTAATTTCCGTATGTATAACTTACATTACTGTTTTTTAACAACCTTAGAATTTACAAAAATAATAATGAATCGGCTTTTTAATATTTACAGATTACATTAAAAGGTACCTTTCCTATGGAGCGGCTGACGCGCGCGGCTGCCGCACAGCGTCTGACGCAAACGGCTGACGCCAGTAGGTATACCCATTTCCTATGAAATGTAGACGCGAGTGATCTGTTGTCAAAAAAGTACCATTTTCTAAAAATGTGTGAAAAAAGAAAATTGCTTTTATTAGATTTGCTATTAGAAGAAATTGAAGATGAAGAAATTTTACTGGCAAGCATGTGCAAAGAAAATAAACAGGTTCATCCATTATTTAAAACCAAAATTGACGAAGGCTTTTTTCAAACTCTAATAAATAGGTATTTATTGGAAGATGAAGAGAAATTTAGGCAATTTTTTAGATTAAATATTGCTCAATTCAATTATATACTGGACTTGATAAAAGAAGATCTAGCCAAACAGTCATCGAATAGATATCCATATCCTATCGCTCCTGAAGAGAAATTGGCAGTGACACTAAGGTAAGTTGAAATAATCTATACCGTTATAATTTCAATATCTTTAATAATAATAATGTATATACAATACGTAAGTTGTTAGAAAACTTTATTCATGTGTTATGAAAACCCGTTAGCATATTACTTGTGAAAAGAAAATTTGTCTTATTTCCCGAAGTATAAGTAACATCATCATTATAGGGTCTACAAGCGTTATTACTCACTGCAGGAATGACTTGAGGAGGGGGTGAATAAACAAGGGAAACATTTGAAGATTCTGAATCAGGTCCTGGAGATAAAAAAGGCACGGTAGTCGTATTTTTGGCACGACTTTCTAATTCAAAAACAAGTTGCAATGTTTTCATTTTTGCTTCGTTAATTAACTCAGATGGAAGTTTTTTAACTGATGCTGCAATACTTTTAAAAAATAGGCTAACATCATCGTTGTCATCGTCAGATATCATTCCGTCTGTCTTCCATCATCTCAGACAATTGTTTTGTTTTTTTTTCGCTTGTTAATTGGTTTTTCCGAGGGTTTTTCTTCTAATCGATAATTTGAAGTTGATGCTAGGGCAGAGCTGGATTGACGTTTTGAGCTTGATGGTGCAGCAGAGTCGGATTCACATGACACACTTGTTTCAGTTGCTTCTATGTCACTATCAGGGGGGCTTATAACATATGCGCGTTATATCAACAGGTTAGTGCGCAACACATCCGCGCATATCAGTCCGTTTTACAATAATAAAATGATATTTAAATTTAAAGTACACTGAATAATTGAATAATTCAAATATATTTCGCTTAATAACAAAAGTAATACACGGTAAGTATTGTTTTAAAATTATATATTTATATAAATACTAGAATTATTTGAAAAACATGAATTAATCAATTATTTGTACAATGTAAATCTGACTTTGGGATTGTCACCCGTTCGAACCGATACAATAACAAAACTGAACAAAACAATATGGTTATGGTTGCTTAATAAAACGTGGTAAGTACTTTTACTTTTATTTAATTTTAGTTTTAGTTAAACATGTTAAATTTAAAATTAAGCAAAGATATTTTGATGTTTTAACATGTGTTTAGCAGGTCCTGTTCGTAATTAATTCATATCTAATTGTAATAGCGTTGTTTGTATAAAGGTAAATAGTACAATTTACTGTCCAATTTATGCTGTACATTTTAAGAACACATTTTTTTTATTTCCTTCCGATATTAAAAGCAAGGAACTAAATGATGCCGCATAAACTTCATCATTCCACTTGCGAAAAACCATTTATAGGTTACAAGACTGTAAATTGGCTTTACCTTTGGTACCCTTGAAAGCTAAATTAACAGTAAAGAGTAATACTAAAGTAATATTGTTATCATACCGTCAAAAAAATTACCAGTGAAAAGAAAGTTACATTCGATTAAAATTTCATCCAATGAAATATAGTTATTACCTAAAAAACAATAATTAGCTCTTGAATTTTTAAATCAATCCAGTGAATGGTTAGCTCCAAGGGAGAAAAAACTCTATTTTATAATTAGAAAATAGCAAAGTAAAATTTGCAAATCAAAGAAGGACCTCAAAGCTTGATCCCGCAGACATCTGTTTTTTTAAAAGTACTACATCTAATTAAAAGATGAAGGGACTACCATTATTAATTATAAAATATTATAATGAAAGTATAAAACTGTGACAATGTCTAAAAGAAAAAAGAGATTCAAAATGATATGAAGTTAAAATACTACTTTGAATTTTTTCTGTTTCAGATTATATGGATGGTTCTCCTTAATGTGTTTTGTTACCTACCCAAGTTTACAGAAAGTTTTAGTTGTTTTATTAAAATATTGTTTATTTAGAAAATTTATTATAAATTAGTTTTAATGATATAATAGATAATACAATTATTTTATAGTAAATTATTTTACCCTTCCTAAAATTATGGGTCATAAAATTTTACATTTTGATTGGCATTTTGTTACATCTTGCACCTTGTCTGTGTTGTAAAAAATGCCAATAAAAATGCAAAATTTTAGTTATGCTAATTAAAGTAGAGCTACAAACAAAATCCCGCTAATTTTTAAATAAAATAAAATATGCAGGTATCTACATTACCGACTGAGAAATAGTTGGACAAATCCCTTACCAGTGGCGCTGCAAGCAAACCTGTTGCCATATTTCTTCAAAGAAACGGCAACTCTTAATTATCCTTCCTCCATGGTCACTATCATCTGTGTCGTCGGAAGGTGTACTAGCACAGTCTTGTTATACTATATTAGATTTGCTCCTGAAACAAATTAAAATTAATAGGTACCTTATACAAGTGCGTGTAGTTAGTTAGTTGGATTAAAAAAAAAAAAAAACTCACGTCGTTTATATTCAGTCTTTGTTACTTTAAAAGGGAGATTTAACCTTGTTGTTTAAATTATCTCCCGATTCCAGGGTTTTCTGTGAAGTGGTTCGGGCACTTAAATTTATATCTTTAATTAAACAAGGGGGTTGTCTATCTACAGTATTTTATTATCTGCAGCAAATAGATGGAGTTTGTTGTTTATAAGATATTTACAATGGGATGAAGTTATGCTACAATTAATAAAGAATAATATATTATTTACAATAAAATCAAGCCCCGGTCTTCTGTGTGGTATGCATACTATACGTGAAGATTCACAACTAATCTTTTGGACCATACAAAGTAAGTGAACCTATATTATATTTAAAAAGCCAGTTATTAATTTAGATAGCAAATCTATAAGTTTTATATGGATTTTATATATTTTGTAGGTTGTTGAAGACTACCTCCTATTTAATAAAAAGATCAATCCCACTTTTCTCCAAGCATTATGGATTATGGTTAGGAGTATGAAAAATATATGAAAATCAATAATAAAGTGGTATATCTTGTATTGCTACTACTTAGCTGCGTTCCAGTGGATTTCGGAGACTAAAGGTACCATTTCGGTAGGCGCGACAGACGACCGCCGACACGACATACGACCGCCGACACGACCGAGAAGTGTTGCTTCACATCTAAAATACATACAATTATATGAAACACATTTCGCACGGTGCGACACGACCGAGAAGTATCGTGGAGACACTTCTCGGTGCAAAGCTTTGATGCGTATCGCACTCGAGGTCACTGTCCTCGGCTTCGCTTTTTTTTGGGGTGATTCGGTCGGAAATTTCTTTCGATCTAGGCAGCGTTGCCAGATTTTGAAACAGTATGGGTAAAAAAAAACCGTAGATCTGAACAGTAGATTTTAATAAAGGGGAAAATAATTATAATTTGCAGTGTAGTAAATTAAAAAAACAAGTATATAATAAACGAAAAATAAACTTTTTTCTACCCAAATTAGAAAGTAAACAAAGAATAAAAACATTTTTACTTTCCTATCTGTATACAGATATAAGGAAAGTAATTAATATATACTTAACGTACGGGAAAAAACCAATGAAAAATAATAAGTACCTACTTCTTTTAGATCAGTCTAAATTGAATAATTCAAAATCGTAGTGTTTGGCATATGCATGTTCTTTTTATGATGCCCTATTAATTCTCTGTTTCATTTTAAATAAAAACAATGATTATGTTGATGTTTTTTTTTTATGGAGCCAACCTACAGTAGTGGATGCTTATTACGCTGCTTTTACTGCAGAAAATTTACTAGAGAAAATATTCTTTAACCATTTGCTGAAGAATGAGGCAAACTTAATAAATTAAGAACAAAATTTGCTAGAGACAAAAACAGTAGATCTACGTGTAAATAGTAGGTCTGGCAACGCTGATTGTTTTTTCGAATGGTTACGAAGGGTAAAATTTATGCACCTGTTGTCCTACTCGACCTTGGGGTCGGTTCAGTGGTTGCTTGTCGTCTGTCGCGCCTACCGAAATGGTACCTTAAGGATTTCCTCAAAAGTGCATTCACTGCTTCTTAGCCTAGTGATGTCAGCTTCTATTGGATGTACGTAACCTGTACCTACTCAGGAATATTCGTGAGGGTTTCTTCGAGCCCAAAGATGGATTAAGAGGGTGAATAACGATTGGAAAACAAGACAATCTGATGCGATACGATAAGGTAAGTTATTACACGATAACTTAAGAAAATATACCTAAAATAATATTTTACATTTTAACAACCAGAGTAAATTTTAAATAGAATATTTTAAAGAAGTTATTTTTATAAGACTCACCTTGGCGTGGCGTGAGGCCTCCAAGTGGCTTCGATAAAGTCGAAGTTTTTAAATTCTAAATCTAAGAATAATTATGAAAATTATATCCACAGTGATGTGAAATTACTAGTTTTCGTAAATATTGAAATATTCACTAAATATATTCTAGATTTATGTAAAAATCCGCAATAATGCGAGCACGTTCTTCACGAACCAAAATGTGCGTTCTAAAAAGAAAGCTTTCCAAAAAAAGTTCCTTTTTTTTGTTATTGACCTTAGCCGGTGTTATTAGTCTAGAAGTAAAACTATAGAAAAGATCTGGTTGTAGGTTTACCTGACAAGTTTTAGGTTGCTAATTGACAATTTTTATGTATGAGAAGAAAAGAAGAATCATTGAACTTTGAACCTTTGAAATTCTAAAAGTTATGTTATTGTTGTTAATTTATTTAGGGTTTAATATTTATTTTTATTTTTCAGGAAAGTCACTATAAGAAGATAGAAGAGACCCTATTAGTGAACTAGGAAGAATTATGATGGGAGTAGAACATTTGAAATAAATTGTTATACATTGTACTAGAAGGATATTCCGAATAAAGTTAATAGTTTTACTTTGCCTTCATTTATTTTGTGTCAGCTTATTGGAAAACAGGTAAATTTACTGTTTGTTTTAAATTATGTCCAGAAAATATATTAAAATTAAAATTAATTATATTTTAACAATTAACCCGTAACAACACCACCCCTTCCTGCAAAAAGTTTCTAAGAAACTTTTAACAAAAAAAAATTCCAAACCGTACCAGTAGAGAGAAAAAAATACTTATTTATAACTAATACCTACTAGAATGACTTATACATACAATATACATGTCTCGACCCCGAAATATAAAGATCTAATCGGTAAACTAAATAAAAGACTTATGAGTCTTCATCAATGTCTACATCGGGAGGTTTAGATTTTATATCTTTAGCATTCCAAATGCATTTACCATCTTCATCGGTCAATTCATAAGACCAGGTGGAGACAACTTTAGCGATCCTAAATGGACCAACAAATTTTTGCGCCAATTTCGCACTGAAATATTTGGAGGCATCTGACTGGACGTAATTCCTCGTCCAAACCATATCACCCATCTTGAACGTTTCATTACGCCGTCTTAGGTTATAAGTAGACTTACTCTTTGCATAAGCCGATTTTAGACGTTTCTTAACATCTATAAATAGTTTTTCGAGGGCCATCTGCTTATCCAATATATCGTTTGGAGGAAGTTGCTGTAAACCACCATCCTCAGAGCCTGATAAATTAATTTCTCGACCAAAATTAATTAAATTTGGAGTGACGTCAGTCACTTCATGTTTAGAACACCTTAGAGCGCAAGTCACTTTAGACAAAACTTGGTCCCAGTGCTTTTGATCTTCGGATACATATGCTGTTAACATGGTCTTAATAACACGATGTACGCGTTCAACAGGATTTGCCTGTGGGTGATATAAAGCAGTAAACTTGATGTGGACCTTATAGTTCGTCATTATATATACATAGTTGTAAAAAAAACAGAATTAAAATAAAATTATATCATAAAATCATTACTTACCTGTTTTGTTAACAACTGCAATCTCCTTCCAAGCTGAATCTTTGATTCTCTGATCCTTATATGTTAATAGTTTTAAATCATAAAGACAAGGGTATTTTCCAACCCATTCCACCAATATTTCATCTTCTTCCGCTGTAAAAAGTTTCGACATTGTACGGGAACGGTACAGGCACAACTTTCACCAACGGCGGCTGACGCAAGACTGCCTCGAGAGGGTTCGGCCGCGGCGTCTACCAGCCGCCAGCGTTTGACGCTTGCGTCTGACGCTTGAATAGAAACGGTAAAATATATTGTCATAGGAACAGTACTAGACGTCAGACGCTGTGCGACAGCCGCGCGCGTCAGCCGCTCCATAGGAAACGTACCTTAAATGTAATGCTTTGAATTCTCACAAGATGTCGTATGACTTAATATCTATACGAAAGACCTGTGCATTTAATACAAAAATTTGGAAATGATTATGTTGTGTCTAAGTTCAGGGGTAAACCATGATTTGTATTAAAACTTTTATAGTGATTTTAGTTTTACAACGGTTTTAGTTAGTCAGAGATATACTTAAACATTTTAAAATGGTAGAGTTAAGACCTATCTTCAAAGATAGACCGTGTTTTTTTCTTAACCCGTAGTGCTGTAATTAGTTTTATATTTTGTTTCAGTCTAAGACCATCCAAAGACAACTTCAAAATGGTCTATTTTGTACACAATTGTAAATACTATGAAGTAAAAAGTAAGCAAAAAATTTATAATTTTTTTCCCACAAAACCCGCTAAAAGGAAAAATTTTATTATTCTGATGAGGTAAATATTTGACATTAAATGGAAATGTACAATAAAAATCTTTTAATTTAATGACATTTTTTTATTGCCTTGTTTTTTTAATTTAGTATTTTCAAAAATATTAGATGTTATGGTAATTTGGATCACTGCAGGTATTAAATAAAAATAAGGCTGTTGGTAAATTAGTTAACAGTTGGTAATAAAGTATGTCTCGAAAAAAACAATAAGTATCAAATATAAATTGTTATTTTGATTAGGCACTTAACAAGTTACATCCTACTTATCTACATACTCTGGCTAATCAATCCTATAAGTACATATCAAAACAATATACAATTAATATATAATTAAACAACAATTTGAAAATACAGATGAAGCCGATTTACCTATCTAGACAAAATACTATTATTCTGTTATTTAATAAAACACATTATTTTTTAGTAAACATGGACAGAGTGAGAGCAAAAATACTTTGGAATGTGCTGTGAAATACGCGTAGAAAGGGTCATATGGAGAATTAAGTGTTGTAACATTTTGCGATGTGCATCTCACTAGTTTAGTTTACAGATTTATGTAAATGTTTAATTATGTGCTGCTATTTCAAACTTTTAGTATCCTTTGATAAAAGAAGTTGAATATTATTGTTGACCATCTTAAATTGTTTATTTTACATTATAAATTTTTTTTTCTATTCTTCATACAGTATTCTGTGAACAGTATTACAGGTTTACTTTGACTGTCTGTCCGATGTCACGTTTTTTGTCTGCACGATAAGTCAAAAACGAGAAATGATATCAACTTGAAAATTTTAAGCAAAAATCAAGCTCTATAAGAAGACAAAGCTTATTGATTTTTAACAAATCTGATTAAAAATAGGTGGTTAAGATGGGTTGAAATTAACAAAAATCCCAAATTAAAAACGAAAAGCGATATCAACAAAAAATGTTTAATAAAAATAACACTTTTTAAGAAGATAAAGCCTATTGATACTGAAGAAAATATGAATATATTGGGGAGTTAAGGAGGGTTAAAATATAAAAAAAAAATCTTAACTTAAAAACGAAAAATCATATAAACTTGAAATTTTTAGCAAACATCAAGCTCTAAAAGGAGAAGAAGCCCTTTAATAATAAAAAAGTCTGAATAAATATGGAGGATTTATAAACCGTCAGATAGTGACTGATTTAGGTGCCCCATTTTTGCATGCAAGCCTCGAAGACGGTTGAAAAGTACGTCGATTTTGAGTAGAATGAAAGCAAATTTATGAGCGGCCCCTGGGGATAACATATGGAAAATTCGATTTTCCTTAACAGAAATAAAAGGTGTTTTTTGGTCATTTTTCCACGCAAGCCATTTTCACTATATGATTAACTATTTGAACTAGGCTTCGGAAAACCAAAGGCTTTAATGTTGCAAGTGGCTAAAGGGTTGAAATAAGGGCGTAATCTTGTAAAGAAAAATTGATATTTTAACTGATTTTTCCACACAAGCCCGTCGAAAGTATGAATACATACATCGTCACTAGCCCGAAAAACATATTGGCTTGAATGGCGCGAATGGATAAGTGCATTTTGGAGTCGGAAAAATTACCGAAATTTTTTTGGATTTTTGAGTTATTTTTTCATGCAAGCCTCTTTAACCATAGAATGTTATTAATGTGTTAGACGTAATAATTAAATTGGCATGAGTATCGGATGTGGCCGAAACGAAGGCTTGAGTCGAAAAGTTGCAAGAAAATTGTATGGAAAATGCCACCATTTTCCCACGCTAGCCGTTTGACATATGCTTAAAAAAAGTGATTCTGAGACTATATAACAAAAGGCTTGAGTGTCGGACATGGTCATCATATTAATTATATAGAATTTATTTAACAAAAATCTGACTAAAAAAAGTTTATAAATTTCCACCATTTCCCACACAAGCCTTTTGGCACATGCTTAGAAAAAGTGATTCTAAGACTATATATAAAAAGGCTTGAGTATTGAACATGGTCTTCATATTATTTATACAAAATTTATTAAACAAAATGCGGACAAGAAAATCTATAAATATCCACCATCTTTTCACACAAGCCGTTTGGCATATCATTTATAATTCGCCATAGGTATAAAAAAATAAAACTAAAACCTAAATATCAAAACCTAAATATCACCCTAAATCATCTAAATATCGATTCTCAAAGTTATTTTATATTAATTTTATTATAAGAGTTGTCTCGTGGCCGGACTATTCAACGACTAATTTTATACCTTAACGCCCTTTTAAATGATTGTAAAAATTCAAATATTTCAGTTGATTAACTAAATAAATGTATATCATAGTACTTAACAATTATTTAATTTGAAGAAAAATAACTAATGTAATGAACACAACAACCTGTAACTTCAATTTTAACCAAAAAAATAACGCACAATAATTATTTAATCTAATAACTTGTATAATTTGAAATAATGTCACATAATATCATAGGAACATCAACATTTTCTAATCGACTTCAAGAAAATCATTTTGATCTGTTAAAAGATTTATCTCATGATATTCTCGATTGTTTTAATATCTTACATAAATGCAATTTAAAATGGTTTCGAAGTGTCTATTCCATAGAATACTTGATTGTCATCATTAAATTCTAGGATATCTACTTTTTCATGTTTAGTAGCTGCATTTTTATTTTATACATATGTTACGGTTAAAGTGTTTACTTGGCTAGTTTATAGACTAGCTGGGTAGTATACAAACTATCCAAATGTCCTGCTATTTTGATGGAAAATCATATTTCTACTAAAATAGCTATGAATATTGGTTGGTTTGTATACTAACCAGCTAGTTTACAAACTATACAATATTTATCGCCATAGTACAAACCACAAGAAAAGTACACAAATTAACCGACATTTTTGGCTAGTTTACAAACTATCCACATTATTTGGATAAAGTGTGAACTAAATATTCGTAGTAATACATAATAACCAGCTCGTCGGTTAGTATGTAAACTAACCAATTCTCTTCGGTTAATTTATTAGAAAAGTGAGGTTATAGTTATGGCAAGTGTGTGTTATTATTGTTTACTACTGTGGTGCCTTGTGAAATTTGTTTAAAAAGAGGTAATTAAAAATTAATCAACAGCAACAATTTGAAAACCTACTTTTGGAAGTTTATGAACAAAAGTCGCAAAATTCAAAAAAATGAATGAATGACAGTGATTAAAGTGAACTTTTGCAATGTATAAAAAGAATACGCGAAACTGGACCTAACACGAGTAACAAAAATTATTATTACGTGGTAAATACTTATGATTTATAGAGAATCGATTCATCTTATGTAATTTTACATAAAAAATCTGAAAAGATTATTTTACGTTTGAGTGAATGTTATGATGCCATTAAAGCTACCTATCAGGGAACTGGGCATGGAGGTCGTCAGGCAATAACATAATTATTAAATAAAAAGTATTATAACAACACAGGAAACTGTTAAATTATTTATTGAAACTTGCGAAACATGTCAGCTCAAACAAATCAAAACTAAGAAAGGTATTGTTGTGAAACCAATTAGAAGTATTTGCAGACCTAGGGAGCCCTTACGTGTTTTAGAGTGACAACGGCCAAAAATTTGCAAATGAGGTTGGTGTTTTTCCAATATGTAGGTATAGAGTGGCCAAAAAACAAATAAAATTTAATCAAAATTCCTAGAATGAAATTATTTAAACAATCAATAATCTTTATTTAAATATATGAATGAAGTACACAAGGCAAAATCGAATAGGTGGTTCAATGGATAAATGTTCACTTGCCATGCGGTCAGTCCAAGTATTTTTTAAGTTAAATTAGGTGCCAATATATTTATTTTTTCAACAAAAATATTAATAATAATTTTTGTTACTCGTGTTAGGTCCAGTTTCGCGTATTCTTGTTATACATTGCAAAAGTTCACTTTAACCACTGTCATTCATTAATTTTTTTGAATTTTGCGACTTTTGTTCGTAAACTTCCAAAAGTAGGTTTTCAAATTGTTGCTGTTGATTAATTTTTAATAACCTCTTTTTAAACAAATTTCACAAGGCACCACAGTAGTAAACAAATATAAAACACACTTGCCATAACTATAACCTCACTTTTCTAATAAATTAACCGGAGAGAATTGGTTAGTTTACATACTAACCGACGAGCTGGTTATTATGTATTACTACGAATATTTAGTTCACACTTTATCCAAATACTGTGGATAGTTTGTAAACTATCCAAAAATGTCGGTTAATTTGTGTACTTTTCTTGTGGTTTGTACTTTGGCGAGAAATATTGTATAGTTTGTAAACTAGCTGGTTAGTATACAAATCAACCAATATTCATAGCTATTTTAGTAGAAATATGATTTTCCATCAAAATAGCAGGACATTTGGATAGTTTGTATACTATCCAGCTAGTCTATAAACTAGCCAAGTAAACACTTTAACCGTAACACATACATTAATTTTATAAAAACACAAAAATGGACCAACATATTTTTAACGAATCTGTTAATAGGGCCAAGTCTTTTCACCTCTAAGTAAAGTTGAAAGTAACTACTTGCTGATTAAACTATAGGAATAATGTTTGTTAATCTGTCATGTAAACCTACATGTAACTTTACTCAGAGGTTAAAAGATCGACCCTTAACAGGTATTTTAAAGTTTATATTTAATAGCCCTTTGAAAGAATATATATAAATTTTTCTATAAAATAAACATATTGTTAATTCAACACTAAATTCATATTAAAATTTGCTATACGAATAATCACCGAACAATAAATAATAATAACAACTTTGCATAAATATTTATTTGTAAACTTTTTGGTCAGTTCTTTTTTAGATAATCCATGTCCAATAATCAAGCCTTTTGTTATATCGTTTAAGAATCATTTTTTCTAAGCATATGACAAACGGCTTGCGTGAGAAAATGGTGGAAATTTCTAGATTTTCTTGTCAGCTTTTTGTTGAATAAATTATAAAGATATAAATAATATGATGGCCATGTCCGACACTCAAGCCTTTTCTTAAATAGTCTTAGAATCACTTTTTCTAAGCATATGTCAAACGGCTTGTGTGGGAAAATTGTGGCAATTTGCATACATTTTTCCAGCAACTTTCCTATGTTCTGAAAATATGAAGACCAAGCTCTGCACTCAAGCCATTATTTTTTCTGGTCTCTTAAATTCATAAGTTTTTATTGCAAAAAATTTCGTTGATGGGAAAATAACTGAAAAATGGAAAAAAATTTCTGTTAAATTTTCCAACCTTAAAATGGACTTATCCACTCACGCCACTCAAGCCAATATGTTTTTCGGGCTAGTTACGATGTATGTTTTCATACTCTCGATTGGCTTGTGTGGAATAATCGGTTAAAATTTCGATTTTTCTTTACAAGATTACGCCCTTATTTCAACCCTTTAGCCACTTGCAAAATTAAAGCCTTTGATTTTTCGAAGCCTAGTTCTATTAATTAATCATATAGTGAAAATGGCTTGCGTGGAAAAATGACCAAAAATCACCTATTATTTCTGTTAAGGAAAATCGAATTTTCCATATTATGTAAAATGTAAATTTGCTTTCATTCTACTCAAAATCGATGTACTTTTCAACCCTCTTCGAGGCTTCCATGCGAAAATGGGGCCCCTAAATCAGTCACTATCTGACGGTATATTAAGGGTGGTTGAAATAAAAAAAAAAAATCAAAAATGAAAAGTGATATCATGAAATTTTTAGTAAAAATCAAGTTGTATAAGAAGATGAGGCATATTGATTGTGAAAACAATCCGGTTGAAAATGGGGGTTAAGGGGGTCTGTTAAACTGCTAAGAGTATTATTTAGAATGCCAGGCATTATATATATTTATTCTAGTTTCTGTCTGTGTAATATTATGTATTGTGATGGGACTAATTAAATAAAATAAACATTTAAAACATTTTAGTTCTTATTTTATTTGCCAATAAAAGGTATTTAAAATATATATATTTTTTATTTGACATCTGTGACAAATTATGAAAATGATAAAACTTACAATAAAAACCTAAAAATGGTAGGTAAAGTTTCATATAAAATTTTCTACACAAAAATCAATGTCAAAGTTTCTACATAACCTGATATATATTTAAAAATATTCTTAAATTATGAAGAAAAGTCAGTTTACTAACTAATAATGTTTATAGATGGTTTTCAACGTATTAAAAACAAAACAAATATTACACTAACTAAAATATTCATTTATTAATAGTTGTAGTGCTTGAAAACAGTATGATGTTGATAATAATAACTACACTTATAACAAACTCAAATAATAAAAAAAAACAGCGATATTGACTCTTGTACAAAGTTTTGGTCCGAACTTACAAATGATAAAATTATTGGAAAAAGTGAACACCCATTTCAAATTACCACCAACCGCCACTGTGTCAGAACTATATTAAAAAGATACTGATTTTGGTTTAATATTTAGCATAATTTAAAACAAGAAGCCTGTTTTTATTTCAAGGTTATTAATTTCTTCAATGAAACTAACCTATAATTCAACCAACATCAATAATATGTTAACACTACAATTTAAAGGGACGACGTCACGGCTATATTTTTGGGACATAAATGTAATGCCTTCCTTGTCTTGGTAATCTGTAGAACTGTCAGAAAGTATTTTCAATACGCCAATTATTTGAAATTACCACATACTTTGATTACTATACGAGGCAAGAGAGAGGTCCGACACGCCCAACATAGGGCGCGGCCATTTTGAACCCTGTGACACAGTTTACAGCTAAAGAATCAGGTCGCTCACTCTGCGTCGGCACTTTTGATCTCAATGTTTCAGTTTATACACTGCATGTGCAACTCGGATAATACAATATATGACAACCGCCTATAATAAAACAGCAGTCTTCTGCTTATCCTGAATTTGTATCCCTGGAGTGGATGTTATTTTGGAACTTTCAACTGGTCCGAGTGAGCTAAGTGATTCTTTAGCAATAAACTGTGACTTCAAAAAAAATATTCACTGACACTGGCAGCAGTAAGCAAAATATGAGGTGCGTTTTAATCATCCGCTTCTGCTTCCGGAATTGTCGGTTTAGTCGTTTTAACCTGTTAGATTAAAACAAGAAAACCGACAATTCCGAAGCAGAAGCGGATGATTAAAACGCACCTATTAAAAATATTGCGCCAAGATGTAGGCAACACGTAATAATGGTTCAAAATGGCGCAGTTTTCTATCTTCTTTTAAAAGGCACCCAGAAAGCTGCGCAGTGCGACCATTCTCCGTATAGTAAAAGAAAATCAAAGATTGTGGAAATTACTCTCACACAATGTTTGTTGATTATATAAATGACGTTTTTTGTATAAAATGATATGAATAAAGGCCTCCTGAGTAGTTGATGCAGACAACAACAAATTTAAAAATAAGTAGACTTTGGAAAAATTAACGCATTTTGGATCATACAATTTTTCTTTTTAAGTGTTAGTTTGGATTTCATTTTGATCCGTATATATCTCTGTCTTTGTCTGTCATGACCTATTTACTTTAGAAACATTTTTTATGGATCGCCCTATATCTAAAGCCGGGTTCAGATCAACAAATTTGTGTGATGAATGTTGTATGTTGAATTCGACAAAAATATTTGCGGCGCAAATATTTTTTTTTATTGTGGTTTTGTCGCGCAAATATGTGCGTTGTGTTGTTGTATCTACGATCCATTTTCGTGAGTCGTGCGTAGCAATAATTTGTGATTGAAATAATAGTACAAACTAAAAAAATATGCACAGTCCACATCTAGAAATATTTTGACGAACACGAACAAATTTGCGTTAAATACAACGCACAACGTAAATATTTATTGATCTGGACACGGCTTAACACTAACATTAAACAAACTTCCAACAACAGGTAGTTTCAAATTTACCTGGTTTTACGCTCCAGTGACACGGCACTGGTCCTGGACATCGCTTCTGTATCATTTAAGCGACACTTTTTGGTTAAACCGAGTGAATCAACTACACGGTCCATTAGCCTAGGAAATATTAATTCCTCTAATATGATACAAAATAAAAAAATTTCAATTAATTCAATAATGTTTATGGCATTTTCGTCGCCGTTATCAGGCATCCTATTAGGAATTAAGTAGCATCACAAGATTTTATGTGCCTAATCTTGATTGGGATTTCAGTCTAATAACCATATTCTAAAATGTAAATTCACCATTTTACGAGCGTACACAAGCTTTGATCAATTCCGCTTTATTTATATCAAGCGTATATTACCAGATTATTATCTATAGTTGATATAAAATTGATTAGGATTCGATAGCTTTAGTGGAAATTAAGTCGTTCCAAATTGTTAAACCATCTTAGATTAACGTTTTTATTTTTTAATTAAATTACAGTACTGTTCAGTTCGCAACGTACCTATTACCTAGATAACTTTAAAGTATCCAAAACTAACTTAAAAAATAGTCTCGAGCAACATTTATAAATATATCAAATTCATCTGTGCGTATGTTGTTCGTAATTCATCTCCTCGTAAGTAGCTCAGGGTAGCCGTTTTCCCTGTAAATTGTTGGTAACAAGTTTGCTTGACCTACACAGTAGCGCGCTAAGCGCGTTTTGTTAAACTGTATATCGATACAGTCCCTAAAGTAGAACATTACCAAGTAAGGCGATTTAAAAAATGGCGGGTTTCAAAATATATGAAATTTTAAGCAAATTCAAATCGCTTTTTTACTTTAAGAAAATGCTGAAAAATGGAAACTGTTACTGGTTTTAAATGAAAATAAAAAACATTTGTAATAAGATTATTTTATTTAAAATAGATAACTAGAGCTAGGAATATATGCAAAACGCCATATTTTGCATATATATACAATTTTTGATTTTGAATGCATATATTGACATTTTGTTAATTTTTTGGCATATATCTGACGTACTAATTGGCTGGACATATTAAAATTATGAGTTTTGGACCAAAATAATATTTTGTGAAATGCCTTTACAGGTCGATTTCCTAAAATTTTGAAGGATTAACTTATCCCTGTAATAAATTACGGTTAATGGTGTAGGTACTTGAGAGGATTAAATTATAAACACCCTCCTTAAACCAACAAATTTTGCTAAATATCCTTTCAGGTAGTTGTATTAATATCTTCAAATTTCTAAATGACTCAGTTTACTTTCAACTTCATTTCAGTCTTTATTGTTGTGTTGTGTTAACCAGTAGGAAAAATGGCAAAATTAATTGAGTCGTGGGTAAAATCTTATTTAGATTTTGTTGTAGAAGATGATAACCAGGTGTTTTGTAAAACATGTTCTAAAATTGTAAGTACTTTTTTATTTTATATTTTATTTTGACCTTTCACAATGGTAAATCAAACGACAGTAAAATATTATTTCAACTCACAGTTAAAAAAAAAGTAGGGCAACTTTACAACGTACGCATTTATTTAATTTAATTAAAACTTCAACATCTACAAAAATTTATTTGTTTTAGATTCCATGTAAAAAAAAGTTTCAAATCGGCCCACACGCGAAAACACCTTGACATATAGCAAAGCAGAAATCTAAAGACACTCGCAGACAAAGTCAACTTCCCTTGAAACAATATTTAGAATCTGGATCGTCTAGAAGTGAACAAGCTATTTTTAATGAAAATTTATGCAAAGCTTTAGTGACTTCGAATATCCCTTTAATACGATTAAATAATCCAAATCTCCGATCATTTTTGCAAAAATACTGTAAATTTAATATCCCAGAGCAAAGTATATTACGCAAACGTGGTGTTGACAGTTTGTACATTGAGACTCGTGAAAAAATTCATGAGATTACCGTTGGAAACCATTTCTACATTATTGTGGATGAAACAACAGACTCCTGTGGTCGATATATGGCCGATTTAATGATAGGTTCATTACGCGAAGAAATGCAAATTGGTCCATATCTAATCGCTTCAAAGCAATTAGATAAAACAAATAACTTGACAATAACTCGTTTTATCCAGACAGAATTGTCTTCCTTTTTTCTTCCGGAAGCCGTTCCAACAGAAATATGTTTATTGCTGTTATCCGATGCTGCCCCGTACATGGTAAAAGCCGCACAAAATTTAAAAATGTTATATGAAAACTTATTACATGTTACATGTTTGGCTCATGGCCGTAACATAGTTGCAGAAGAAATTAAGTCTAACTTTCCGTTAATAAATTATTTAATTAGTAATGTAAACAAATATTTCTTAACGCTCCTCTAAGAACTCAATAATTGTACAAAGAAAAATTTCCTAGAAATAACAGATGCCACCGGAACCTGTGTACCTGGCTTAAAGCTGCCTTTTTTACTTTCCTATCTGTATACAGATATAAGGAAAGTATAGGAATCATGATGTTTTTCGACCTCGAGTTTTCGACGGATTTTTACGTTTTGAGGTCCCCTAAATCCGTTTTGACTATTTTCGCGATGATGTGTGTGTGTGTGTGTGTGTGTGTGTGTGTGTGTGTGTGTGTGTGTGTGTGTGTGTGTGTGTGTGTGTGTGTGTGTGTGTGTGTGTGTGTGTGTGTGTGTGTGTGTGTGTGTGTGTGTGTGTGTGTGTGTGTGTGTGTGTGTGTGTGTGTGTGTGTGTGTGTGTGTGTGTGTGTGTGTGTGTGTGTGTGTGTGTGTGTGTGTGTGTGTGTGTGTGTGTGTGTGTGTGTGTGTGTGTGTGTGTGTGTGTGTGTGTGTGTGTGTGTGTGTGTGTGTGTGTGTGTGTGTGTGTGTGTGTGTGTGTGTGTGTGTGTGTGTGTGTGTGTGTGTGTGTGTGTGTGTGTGTGTGTGTGTGTGTGTGTGTGTGTGTGTGTGTGTGTGTGTGTGTGTGTGTGTGTGTGTGTGTGTGTGTGTGTGTGTGTGTGTGTGTGTGTGTGTGTGTGTGTGTGTGTGTGTGTGTGTGTGTGTGTGTGTGTGTGTGTGTGTGTGTGTGTGTGTGTGTGTGTGTGTGTGTGTGTGTGTGTGTGTGTGTGTGTGTGTGTGTGTGTGTGTGTGTGTGTGTGTGTGTGTGTGTGTGTGTGTGTGTGTGTGTGTGTGTGTGTGTGTGTGTGTGTGTGTGTGTGTGTGTGTGTGTGTGTGTGTGTGTGTGTGTGTGTGTGTGTGTGTGTGTGTGTGTGTGTGTGTGTGTGTGTGTGTGTGTGTGTGTGTGTGTGTGTGTGTGTGTGTGTGTGTGTGTGTGTGTGTGTGTGTGTGTGTGTGTGTGTGTGTGTGTGTGTGTGTGTGTGTGTGTGTGTGTGTGTGTGTGTGTGTGTGTGTGTGTGTGTGTGTGTGTGTGTGTGTGTGTGTGTGTGTGTGTGTGTGTGTGTGTGTGTGTGTGTGTGTGTGTGTGTGTGTGTGTGTGTGTGTGTGTGTGTGTGTGTGTGTGTGTGTGTGTGTGTGTGTGTGTGTGTGTGTGTGTGTGTGTGTATGTATGTATGTCGCATAACTCATGAACCGATACACAGAAAAACACCAAATTTTAAACTTAAGCTTTATTTCAGCGTTTCATGAACTGATTCGATTTTGGGTAGAGTCGGAACATCTGGGGGGGTACTTTATAGGTGGTCATTTTTATATGTTATGGAATATATCTGTTATTTATGTTTGGAGAAGAAAATTCTTTAAATAAAAGTTACTTCTCATATAATTATCTATAATTTTTGTTTTATACAAAATTTTCCTAAAATGGTCCGTATTCGAGAAATTTGACAAAATGTAAAAAAAATAATTTTTTATAAAAATTGTTTAAATAAAAGTTGTTTGTAATATAATTTTCTATAATTTTTATTTTATACATAATTTCTCAAAAATGGACCGTATTTGAGATATTTGGGAAAATGTGTAAATTTCGAATTTTGAAGAAAACTCAAAAACTAATTACATATTTTCCTTTTTACTTTCCTATCTGTATACAGATAAGGAAAGAATAGGAATCATGCCCCTGAAGCCGTTTTGACTATTTTCGCGATGATGTATGTCAGTATGTGTGTGTGTGTGTATTTCGGCCTGACGTGAAATTATTAGATTTTGGACAAAGTCGGAATATCTGGGGGGGTACTTTATGGGAGGCTGTTTTTATATTTTATGGAATATATCTGTTATTTATGTTTGGAGAAGAAACTTGTTCAAATAAAAGTTACTTCTAATATTATTATCTATAATTTTTGCTTTTTGTCAAAATTTCCTGAAATGGTCCGTATTCGAGAAATTTGACAAAATGTGCAAAATTCTGATTTTTATGAAAATTGTTTGCGATATCGATCTCTATAATTTTTGTTTATACATGATTTTTCTAAAATGGACCGTGATGGAGAAATTGTAGGAAAAGTGCTAAATTTAAAATTTTCAGTATTTTCGTTTTCAATGAATATCTATAGAAAAATGTTTCGAGGTAGATGTACAGTATGGTTAAATAAAAAGAATTTGTGAAATTGTCATTAAATTCTTTTTATTATTATTATTATTATTATTATTATTATTTTTTTAGATTAAGCATTTAATTACAAATAATTATCTTTTATTAATTTATTGTGTTTCAAAATAACATAAAATTTATGTATCTGATCTTTAAATAACTTTTTTTCAAAAAAAATTGTTATGTCAGATATTTCAAATATTATGTTTCCGAGTAGGAAATTGCAAGATCTATCAAAATCAAGAAAAAAAAATTGGGGTTGCTATTTAAAAAAATTGTCAATGACGTCACTGCCCACAAATGGGAAGTGGGGGAAAATTGAATTTTATTTAAAAAATTGCGCTTTAAGTAAACAAAATTGACCTGTCCGAGCAGTTTTTCGAAAAACCAACTACTTCCATTATAATGAATTTATTCCTTTCATTTGAACCATACTGTATGTGGACAATGTATATATTTAGTTTATCCTCTAAACATTTATAGAGATGCTGCAATATGTTGTACAAAATAACCGGAAAAAGCCTATAATAACTAGATAGGAAAGTCATGTGTTGGACACATCAGATTTTTACGCAGATAATTATGAAAAAACTAAAGAAATCATATTTGATTTTGATGATTCATCTAAGGAGGAATATCTAATGCAAAGAAGTTGTTTCAAAATCACATATTACCAAAGCAATTAGTGTTTTTAAAAAAATTATGCATTTGTACCCAAAATTATATTAGATTTATAACAAAAAAATTTACCTTCGGTGACTTCCGTGAATTTAATTAAGACGTTTGAATCAGAGTGTAAAAATGTCCAGGGTGATATTGGAAAGACGATTTTTCATAAATTTTCAAATGTAATTTTAAAAAATGAAGGATTTATTGTTTTAAGAAACCTTGCTTATATTTATTCTGGTAACTTTGAAGATATTAATACTATTCATCCAGATATTTAAGGAAAATTTAAGTTTGCACCTACAAGGAAAAAAATGTGACTAGAAAATTTTACTACAATGTTGTAGTAGTAGACTTGTAGAAAAATACTTAACTTTTTGTAGAAAATTTTACTACAATTTATAGTTAAAAACTGTTAATTATTGTAGCAATTGAATTGTCGAATAAAATGCTACAACAATAGGAAAGAAGATCACAATGTTTAGTATATTTTACTATTGTTTGTAGAAGTAGAAATTTATTACAATTATCGTAATTACTACTACAAACTTCTGTAAAAATTTGTACGAAGATTAATAATTATCTCTACAAAAAATAGTAATTTTCTCTACAAAAAATAGTAATACTTTACATCCCTTCTTATGAAAAAAATTCAATTTTGTTCAAACATATTCTATAATATAGTAGAAATTCTAAGTCATGTGAATAAAACAGAATTCTGCTATTGGCCAACGTTTTCTGACGTCGACCATAAATGGCCAGACAGCAGTATCCGTTCGCCATGTTCACAAAACAAAGCATGATACATATATCACACATTATTATAATATAAGCACCGATGCGTTTGAGAAAATTTTAATAATAACTTCTATTAGTGGTAAGTACATTTATTATTGTTTCTGAATAATTTACCTTTAGATAACTAATTTAAATAACCTTAGTAGATTATTTAAAAAAATATAGTTGTGGCCAACGATCGAATGTTGTGCCCAACGATCGAATTTTGTGCCAAGCTAATTGATGTTTTTTTGTCTTAATTGTGACATACCTACTTTCTCATTTCTGTTAGTTATCTGATGTAGTCATTTAATATCCCAATCAGTGTAAAGGTGATAAATATCCCCGTTTTAAGGGTATGAATAGTTCAATAGGTATTAATTTTTATTTCATATTTTTCAGGAGCAGAAAAGCCAACTGAGACTGAGGGAGCTATTATTACTGTTATTTATTACATAATGTAATTAAGACTTTGTATCTTTTATATTTAAACAATAAATTTTGAATATTTTAAGGAATATTTTTTTAGGTTATAATTATAATAATTATGGAATAATACTACAAATTTTATTAAAAATTACTACAATTTGTATGAATTTTTACTATTTATTGTGTAAAATTTTCGTATTAATTTTAATGATACGCAATACATTTTTAATATAAATTCATACAATGAATAGCAAAAATTATAACAATTTGTAGAACAATTCTTATGATGATTTGGATATTTTTACTACATATTGTAGATAATAACTCTACAATACATTCTCTACAAATATTTGGAAATTTTTACTACAAATTGTCCCTGTCCCTATATTGTAGAGAAAAAATGTATAATTGTAGAAATTTTTTCTACAATTTTTTTTCCGTGTATTACTTCTGTAGATGTCGAAAGGAGTTTTTCTTTGTACAAGTACATACTTACTGATAGGAGACAATCATTTAATACAGATAATTTAGAAAAACATCTAATTGTTCATTCGTTTCATAATAATGTTGATTTGTAAATAAAATTAGTTAATAATTAAATAATTATTAAGTATTATATTAGGTATTGTAAAATAAAACAAATAATAAATATTAATAAACTATTTCGATCAAATAACAAATTACTCTTATTGCATATGCTCTGCATATTTTTCAATTTATTACGCATATATTGAAGTATTTTGCGGCATATATATGCACATATTTAACTACTTTTTGGGTACATATATTCCTAGGTCTATATATAACTATGTGATTATATTGGCATATTCACAATATAAGCACTATAATCACATTCTAAAGTGAGTAAATGGAGAAAAAAGTTTGAGAAAAATTTAAAAATAGTCACTTACTTGTCAAATACGTGTCTATTTAGTTTTGTAATAATGTGCATTATTTTAAGAAATAGGCAACTTTGGCATGTATAATAATGATTTTAAAATAATATACGAAGACCAGTGTTGTTTTGAGATTTTGTTGGTTAGACAACCCTGACATGAAACCACTCTATTATCCTTTTACCCATCTATCCATCTATTGAAGTACATCGTAATTGCAATGCCCACTCTAAAATCTCTAAACTCAAGAATATCTGAAACCAAACAAATAAAGGCGCAGAGATATTACTTTTTAAATTCTTAAAAATATCCTTATATTTTCTTGTAATAAAAATAATAGAAGGTACAGTGTTTTGAATTAAATAAATATTTCCAGAGTTTTTCAGGTAAAAATATATTTGACAAATTATCAAATTGACAATACAATGTAAACTAAGAAAATATAATAACACAGAGTCACAAAAATAAAGCTTGAGTTTTTCCTGTACCTCCAACAAAGTAAAGCGCCTGTGGCGTTAAAAACATGAAAATTTCGAACTTAAGCTGCAGTAAATTAAATTTCAAAATCTAAAATGGAATATTTTGCTACTAATATAATATTGTTACGCAGCACCCTGCAGTAGCCTGCGGCTATCATAGGAAACGTACAGATAAAAAAAGAAGTGGAATGTTACTCATCAATTTAAATTTAAATTTAAATTTAAATTTAAATTTAAATTTAAATTTAAATTTAAATTTAAATTTAAACTTTAATATTTAATTATTTAATTAATGCCATTGTATGTGGAACTCAAATGTCTAAGGTACGTTATAAAATTCTGCTACTGTGTAATATGGTCTTTCTAGAAGAAAAGCTTTAGCCAGTCTTCGGAACTTATCGTATGTATTTATAGATTTTAATTGCATCGGAAGGTTATTATACAATTTTTTGGCATTGTAGGTAATGGAATGTTTTAATAGGTCAGAAGTGGGCATTGTTAAATAAACATCAGTCTCTAAATTTCTTGTAGGATATCTACGAGTCGGTCTTTCGGATAAATTTTGAATGTGCTTGCGAACTAAGCAGACGGATTCGAAAATAAATAGAGCAGGAAGGGTTAGAATTTTGAAATTTTTGAAGTAATTTTCGCAATGTGTCCTACTACTTAAACCAAATACATAGCGGATTGCTCTTTTTTGCAGTTTAAAAATAGATTCGAAAAGGTATAAGCTACAAGAACCCCAGAAAGGTAAACCATAGCGAAGGTGAGATTCGAATAAGGAAAAGTAGGTTATTAATGCAGTAGAAGGAGTCAGCTCTTTAGAAACCGATTTAATGGCAAAACATGCGGAGGATAATTTTTTTGCTAAGGTATCTATATGAGCAGACCATTTTAGAGAATCGTCTATATAAAGACCTAAAAACTTGATTGAAGTCACCGTTTGAATCAGATTATTGTTTAAAGTTATAGGTTGTAAAGTACCTCTGTAAGACAATGCTACAGTTTTACTGGTGTTGAAACAAAGTCCATTCGAATCAGACCAGTACTTAATAGTCACTAGATCTTCACTTATGATAGATTGTAATGTCTGCATGTTAGAATTATTCCAGGTTACACTGGTGTCATCAGCAAATAAAGTAATTCTACCACTTATTCTTAAGTCTGTGATGTCGTTGATGAATAATAAAAACAAAATTGGACCTAATACTGATCCTTGAGGTACTCCACTGCTTATTGCTAGATTTGTAGAATCCTCACCATTCGCCCGCACCTGTTGATTTCTATTTTCTAGGTAAGTTTTAAACCATTGTAAAGGAGAACCCCGTATGCCATAAATTTGTAACTTATTAATTAAAATATCATGATTTACACAATCGAAGGCCTTTGCGAAGTCACAAAATACTGAAGCGGTGAAAAGTTTATCATTCCAGAAATGTCATTACCCGTCAAGAACATTCTAGATAACAAATCGAGAAGGTTCGAGAAGGTCAAGCAAGCTATATAAGTCGACGACCTGACGTCAGAGTTTTAGTTTTATGATAGACGTTACATGTTAATGTTATCAGTTGTATCGTTATTGTTAAAGTTGAATTGAATTATTGTAAAGTTTAATTGAAATAAATTGTGATACCAAAAAACCAGTGTAACAATATATAAAAAAGTATACCTACCAATTTAAAAATTATTATCTTGATTAAAAAAAATAGTATATTTAGATAGTAATCGGGAAAGGGAAATAAATGAAGAAAAATTAAAAAAGAAAATTACTATTAAATTGTTTTTTTTTATTATTTAAACAATTTAAATTTTTATACATATTAAATATTTTCTTCGATTTTATTTATTTTAATAATAGGTCGATTATTGAAACAACTGTTTGCACTGTATTGTGAACATGCTACAACTACAGTATAAGCCACTTTTCCAACTTACACAAGCAGCTCAATATCCATTTTTACAATTACAAAGTAACGTTTGTAATAGATTTTCCAGAGCTAGTAATTGTTTGATTTTTACTGGGATGAACATGTTATTGGATGAATTCTCCTTCTCCTGAATACTGAATATAAAATAATAATGATTCCTCTCGGGTTCTTGTATATATACCCGATTTAATGACTTTTTGTTACGTCAATTTGTCGTAGCTCCGTTGAAATAAATTTGGATGGATAAAAAAGGGTGGCAGATTTGTTATGAGTCTTGAGAACTTCTCGGAATTTTGTATCAAAATATTGTCGAAAATCCTCAAAAATAGAAAGCTAAGCGGGTTAAGTATTTTAATTAGTATTACTTTGTGAAAATAAATATTTTTATGGAGGTTTTTTGATCGAATTCAATTCTCATGGGATAACTTTTTATCTTTTCTGTAAAATTAGAGACACCGCGAGGAGAAATATTGTTTTTATTTATTAAACATCATAGATAGGATTTATCTAAAAGATTTTTCGTTGATGTATAAATTTGAATTTAATAAGAATGCAACTTTTCTTTAATAAAATTGAATTAATAAATTGTGAAGGTACCTGGGTGAGGTAGGTTAGAAAAGTGGCATTTCACAATTTGTTGGATAACATTTCTTAAGACTTTGATTGGTAATCTTTGGCATTCCCTGGTATTGGATTGCAATTGGAGCAACTGCAATCTTCTGTTTCGATTTCGTCGGCTAGGTCATCATCAGTATAGTAATAGTTGATTTTGTGGTTAATGGTAACGATGTGTATTGGTAGAGGTTTTTATTCATCATCAGATAGGTATTACCAAGAATTATATTTAGTTGTGGAATTTAGGATAGGAATTGAATAAGGGTGATAATATGAAAAGTTTTCTGGGAAACTATGGGAAAATGGAGAGCGAAAACATCGAAATAATGAGCATATACATTTTTAGAATTTCATAGTACTTGTAAGTATCGTTGACTGAATTTGTAAAAAGAAGTTCGTCTATCGAATGGTACTTAAAAACATTTTTTTAAAATTGATTAAATCTATTCGGGTTTTATTATGCTAGGATGTAAGCTACTAATTTTGAATGTTAATACCTAATTTTACATTAGATACCTACCTAGATTTAGAAAAGATCGCTTTATTTTTCAACAAGGACAATTTTAATTCTATTTACAAACTGTAGTAAAACGTAAAACAATGGATACTTAAAATAATTAGCTATTTAGTATTAAAAGAATAATTTTATTGCGAAATACTCGAGTTAGTCAATTACGGTTATAATAACAAGACCGATTAAGGAAATAGACAATTTCCTTCTTCATATATGGATGGAGTTGGAGTTGACAGCTTACACATACTTTTAATTAATTAAAAATTTATGAGCTTTTAATGTTTATTACTTTTATCTTAACCAGAATCGGTCATTAAATCCTCAATTACGGTTAATTAATTGTTAATTTTGAGCGAAAATAATGGCCAGTAATAACTAAATAGTAAATATAGGTACCTAGTATTGAATCTGAAAAGGCTGTCAATCGCCTAAGATGTGGTAACATTTAAGTTTTTGATTCCACCTAGTTTTATAACTGGGTACCACAATCAACCTTTAAAATTCCTTTGAATAATATTTTATCAGCTGCTACGCATGGCGCTCCTTCTATGGCCGGGATACACAGAGGCTTCATAGTAAACTTAAAAAATGAAGTTCCAGATGTGATTGCCATACATTGCGTCATTCATCGCCAGCATTTGGTTACAAAAAATCTAAGTGAACGTCTGCAATATATCATCAAAGCAGTTAATAAAATCGGAAGCAACTCACTGAATGACTATACAGGGTGTAATTGAAATAGTATAAAAAAATTCAGGAGGTGATAGTACTTCTAAAACTAGTAAAAAAAGTTCCTATAACTATGGGTCGTTAAATGCATATTAAGGGATTTAGGGTAGTCAAAAGGGAAATCTTGAAAAGTGGTTTTTTTGATATTGTAAGCTTAAAAAACTTCGAAAAAAATCACTGCTGACATAAAATTTACTTCTGAATCCAATGATAATATCGAAAAATTACTTATTTAATCAGAAAGAGTAGTTATTGCAAGGGTAAGTGGTCGATTTATGATTAACTTTTTAGGGGTTGATTTTTTACAACATGGGTCTATTTTTTAAAAACTACTACCTTTTTTCCATAAAAAAGGTACTCTTATTGCAAGTCGCTTAAAGCAATGGTTTTCGAGAAAATTGAAGGCAAACATTTTACTGAACCCGTATTTGAAAAACAAGTATATATTTATTTTTTGATGGGTTGCTCACAGGTTAATCAACATAAATTTATAAAAATTATGTCGTGGTTATTTCAATTTAGAATTACCAAATCGCCCTGTTAAACAAGAGAAGCGCCGAAATTATTTTAAATAATGAAAGAGTGAGAAATTAAAGTAAAAAATATTTTATTACTATTATGGAAAGTACCGTATTTTTATCATATTAGTCTGACTCTTTTATTTAAAGTAAATGTTCAATGTGGCCACCATTCATTTCAATACAGACACCTGCTCTTCTCCTCCAAGATCTGCGTACCCAATCGAAAATCCTTGGCGTTGTACGAATTTGATTGGAGCAGTCAATTATCCGTTGTCGTAGTTGCTCTTCAGTATTAATCGGCACTGAGTAAACCAAAGCTTTTAAGTGACCCCATAAGTAGAAATCAAGTGGATTAAGATCTGGTGATCTGGCTGGCCAAGCTTGTGGACCACCACGTCCTATCCAACGCCTCTCGAAAACTTGATTTAAATGATTTCTCACGGCTAGTGGAAAATGAGGTGGTGCACCATCGTGCATAAAATACATAATCTGCCTCTGTGCTATTGGAACTTCCTCCAAAAGTATTGGTAAATGGTTATCAAAAAATGAAGGTAATTTTTGTCCATTAAGCCTAAAATAATAATAAGAATAATAATAATAATAATAATAATAATAATAATAATAATAATAATAATAATAATAATAATAATAATTAATAATAATAATAATAATAATAATAATAATAATAATAATAATAATAATAATAATAATAATAATAATAATAATAATAATAATAATAATAATAATAATAATAATAATAATAATAATAATAATAATAATAATAATAATAATAATAATAATAATAATAATAATAATAATAATAATAATAATAATATAATAATAATAATAATAATAATAATAATAATAATAATAATAATAATAATAATAATAATAATAATAATAATAATAATAATAATAATAATAATAATAATAATAATAATAATAATAATAATAATAATAATAATAATAATAATAATAATAATAATAATAATAATAATAATAATAATAATAATAATAATAATAATAATAATAATAATAATAATAATAATAATAATAATAATAATAATAATAATAATAATAATAATAATAATAATAATAATAATAATAATAATAATAATAATAATAATAATAATAATAATAATAATAATAATAATAATAATAATAATAATAATAATAATAATAATAATAATAATAATAATAATAATAATAATAATAATAATAATAATAATAATAATAATAATAATAATAATAATAATAATAATAATAATAATAATAATAATAATAATAATAATAATAATAATAATAATAATAATAATAATAATAATTATAATAATAATAATAATAATAATAATAATTATAATAATAATAATAATAATAATAATAATAATAATAATAATAATAATAATAATAATAATAATAATAATAATAATAATAATAAATAATAATAATTATAATAATAATTAATAATAATAATAATAATAATAATAATAATAATAATAATAATAATAATAATAATAATAATAATAATAATAATAATAATAATAATAATAATAATAATAATAATAATAATAATAATAATAATAATAATAATAATAATAATAATAATAATAATAATAATATTAATAATAATAATAATAATAATAATAATAATAATAATAATAATAATAATAATAATAATAATAATAATAATAATAATAATAATAATAATAATAATAATAATAATAATAATAATAATAATAATAATAATAATAATAATAATAATAATAATAATAATAAATAATAATAATAATAATAATAATAATAATAATAATAATAATAATAATAATAATAATAATAATAATAATAATAATAATAATAATAATAATAATAATAATAATAATAATAATAATAATAATAATAATAATAATAATAATAATAATAATAATAATAATAATAATAATAATAATAATAATAATAATAATAATAATAATAATAATAATAATAATAATAATAATAATAATAATAATAATAATAATAATAATAATAATAATAATAATAATAATAATAATAATAATAATAATAATAATAATAATAATAATAATAATAATAATAATAATAATAATAATAATAATAATAATAATAATAATAATAATAATAATAATAATAATAATAATAATAATAATAATAATAATAATAATAATAATAATAATAATAATAATAATAATAATAATAATAATAATAATAATAATAATAATAATAATAATAATAATAATAATAATAATAATAATAATAATAATAATAATAATAATAATAATAATAATAATAATAATAATAATAATAATAATACGTCAGGGCCAAGGAAAACTTTTTCTTTGCTACAGCATGCTGGGCGACGCTGTACGGTCTGTAGCCTCAACCCACAGTAGGTGTGGTCCACTTCTTCGAATAATTCACCTACCTGTAGAAAGGCATATCCCAACCGTTTTACTGAACCACACTACCAACTATATCGTATTACGATATTCCTTTCCCCCAATCCTCGAGGAGTAAAACCTCTCCACATTAAAGACAAAAATCACCTGGCAGAAGGATAAAAATGCAAAAAACCCAATGAAATGGAGAATAAAGAATCAAAAGTAAATTTAAACGCCGTAATCGGGGAACGTCGAATGACGAGATCCGCGGCCGGCAGGGGGCGTAGGGGTGAGGCGTCCCCAGGTCGTCATCATGCGAACTCCACCCCGCAACAATGTAGAAAACAACAACGAAGCGGACCACCATATAAATTCTGAAAGCTCGCAACCAGACACACTTGTCAATAGGATTGCTGCTGAAGAACTTAATGTCACCAAGAATCGTCGATTAAAATGGAGCAGAGAAATGAACCAAGAAATAGTTAAAACATTTCTGCTAATTAATGACTGTAGAGACGATCCGCTTCCAGGCTGGAGACAAAAATTACATCGGGAAATTAATAAGCTGTAGCCAAACTTAGAACTATCTGAGCAAAATGCGGCCGATAGACTGCGTGCTATATACTCTAGAAAACTTTTATCAGTATTAGATATAGATGAGCTGCGCCGTGAAGCTGGCAATCAAATATATAACCAGCAAATTATAGAAAGCGTCCAAACTAACATGCATGAAGAATTACCAGAAACAGAACATCAAGAGCAAGTCCACAAAATAAATCAAAAATTTGAAGAAAATTTAGAGCTGTTTGAAAACGCAAATCCCCGAATTCGACCTTGCCTACCAAAACTGATTGAAAACAAAAACACAAACTCAATAATAGAACAAATAAATATTACATTAAACTGTAAATTTTTAAACGAGAACAATTTACAAAGAATAAATACAGGCATCTACACAGCAGCTATTTCAGTCATAGAACTTAACGGACAAATCCCATATATACCAAAACCCAAATTAAATCAAAAATCTACTCCAGAAATACCGTGGAGAAAGCGATTAAAAATAGCCATAGACAAACTTAGAAGCCAAGTCGATACCATATCAGAATATTTACAAGGTAACAGAAATCATAAACTCTTAGCGAAACTTCAAAAGTTATTAGACAACTCTAACATTGAGAAAAGCATTGCTATCAGGGAAACAGAATTGATAGAGCTCCGAGATAAACTGCGACAAAAGTTAAAAATAAAAGGAGCTCGATTAAGAAGATACAACATCACCACTAAGAGAAAGGAACAAAACCGAAATTTTCAGAGAAATAAAAAATTGTTTTACCGCACACTAGAACAAAAAATAGAATATAAGGAAAACACAACAATAAACAACGAGGCATTTCGAGAGTATTGGAGCAAAATATGGTCAAACCCAACCAACCACAACCAAAACACAAAGTGGTTAAAACAAGTGGAAAAAGAAATGGAAAACGTACCCGAAATGGCCAGACTATGCATAAGTGAAACTGATATCAAGGCATCGCTAAATAAGCTTTCAAACTGGAAAAGCCCTGGTCCGGATCAAATTCACAATTTTTGGCTTAAAGCATTTCCTTGTTTACCACCGATATTAACAAAACGTTATCAAAACATACTGGAAGATCCTACACAGGTACCTACATATCTTACAGAAGGCAACACCTATCTTATACACAAGAAGGGAGATAAAGAAGATCCAAAAAACTACCGACCTATAACATGTCTATCAGTAATGTATAAGCTGCTTACATCGGTATTATATTGCAAAATCTACGAGCATTGCAACTACCATTCTATATTAGCCCCAGAACAGAAAGGATGCATAGTGGGTAGCTTAGGCTGTAAAGAACAGATTATACTTGACTCCATTATATCTAATCAAGCAAGGGTTAAAAAACGTAATCTAAGTGTGTGCTATATTGACTATGCCAAAGCCTTTGATTCTGTGCCTCATGATTGGCTCGAAAAAACCTTAGAAATATATAAAATAGACCCTAGCATTAGATTATTACTAAGTTTCTTAATGAAACAGTGGAGAACCAATTTAAATGTTAACGGAGAAAAAGTAGGGCAAGTCCAAATAAATAGAGGGATATTTCAAGGTGATTCGCTTAGTCCATTATGGTTTATCTTGGCTCTAAATCCACTATCGTCCCTACTACGTAATACTAACTGTGGCTACCGCCCATCTATTCAAAGTAACACCAAGCTAAGCCACTTGATGTTCGTTGACGATATAAAACTGTATGCGGAAAATAAACAGCACCTAAATATATTAATCCAAACAGGGGGGGGTGGGTGGCTCAGTGGTTAGAGCCTCTGCCTGTGGATCCAAGGGTCCCAGGTTCGAATCCCACCGTTGGCCGGAATTTTTTCATTTAATTTAATTATTTAAAATTAATTCTGATGCCTTGGTAGGATTCCCCACTCGACCATTCACTGTTGGGTTCTAATTAACAGTGCTGTTCCTAAAGTGGCGCTGGGAAACAGTAACAAAGCCTACACAGAACACACATGATTGAGAATTTAAACACAAATTTGAGACTGGCATATTAGGTATATACACCTAGGCCATAAATCGAAAAAAAAAAAAAAAAAAAAAATCCAAACAGCTAAACAGTTTAGTGATGATATTAAAATGACATTTGGATTAGAGAAATGCGCTTCATTGACATTTATCAAGGGTCACATACAATATGAAAACGCAGCAAGAGAAATTCAACCTCTACCTCCAGAAGAAACGTACAAATACCTAGGAATAGAGCAACATGGCTCAATAGATCATAGCAATAGGAAAAAAGAATATAAAGAAAAATATAAAAAGAGACTTACCAAGCTACTAAACACTAAACTAAACTCTAAAAATCTTACTATAGCTGTCAATACCTGGGCAATATCTGTACTGACTTACTCTTTTGGGATTTTGAAATATACCACTACTGATTTGAAAGAGCTAGACCGTCTAACACGCAGACTTCTAACTAAATTTAGATATCATCATCCCAGATCTGCCGTTGAGCGAACACATCTACCCAGAAGCGAAGGAGGACGTGGGTTTATTTGTATAGAAAAGCTATGCAAAGAACAAGAGCAGAAAATGAAGGAATATTTTAGCAAAGCAGAGTGCCCATTATTAAGATCTATTGTGACACATGATAATAAATATACACCTCTAAATCTATCGGAACAAGAAGAACATAGAGCACCAATTAGTAACCAATCGATAAGAACATCATGGAGAGAAAAAGTTTCACACGGAAAATACCCAGCTGCACTGACACAACAAAACATAAGTAAAGAACTTTCGCTAACTTGGCTAATAAAAGGACAACTATACCCGGATACCGAGGGATTTTTAATAGCAATTCAAGATCAGGTAATCCATACGCGAAACTATGAAAAGCATATCTTGAAAGCAAAGGTGGAAGATGTATGCAGAAAATGCCGTGTACCTAACGAACCAATAGAACACATAACGGCTGGATGTTCCGCATTATCTAGTAGTGCCTACCTAGGAAGACATAATCAGGTAGCCAAAATAATACATTCCCAGTTAGCGCAAAAACTAAACCTAACTAAAAATCCTCCACCTTACTATCGCTATAATCCAGAGCCGATTTTAGAATCAAGGGAAAACATTTTATATTGGGATCGACCGATACTTACTGATCGAACAGTGGACTACAACCGACCTGATATCGTCATTATCGGGAAAGAAAATAAAGAAGCATTTATTATAGACATTGCTTGCCCACTGAGCCATAACGTTCTGAAAACAGAATTGGAAAAAACTACAAAATATGAAAATCTTGCCATAGAAATAAAACATGTTTGGGGCATGAAGAGGGTACAAATAATCCCAATAGTAGTTTCCGTTACAGGAATTGTCTCCATTAACCTTTCAAAACAACTAGAAAAACTAAATATACCTCCCA
>OV651829.1:11754637-11782137 GCA_927349885.1 Psylliodes chrysocephalus
TATCCTATGAGAGGGTGCTCTGCGATTTGAATATTTTTGAATATACAAACGTTTAGCTAAAAGACCGTTTCCGTTTCCATAAATAAAATACATATCTGTCAGTTCAAGTACAGTGTATTCCATAATTTCTGGTATATTACGCTCACGTACACTTCAACAACAAGAAACTGACAGAAATACTTAAAAACCAGAATAATTTTAGGCAAAATTATTTACAATTTCTTTTTGCTAAATTAAAATAAAAAAATTGTGATAAGACTATTGTTCTGTCCTAATTTGAATATTCCATTTACAAAAAGTATTCATTGACAGCGGCGTGCCCACAAATTTCTTCTGGGGTTTGGGTTGCCACTTACCTTCCGATTGTAAAGTTGAGAGAAAAAATTGACCCACAGACAAAAAATAATTTTTCATAATAAAATTTCTTCGACATTACTTGAAAATATTTTTTTTTCTTTAGTGTTTATGAGTTTTTTGGGAGGTTTATCAGTTTAACACGTCACAATTTTCATAAATTTATGTTTATTAATCTGTGAGATACCCATCAAAAAATAAGTAATTTTACTTTTCGTTTTTCAACTACAGGTTTACCAAACTCTTTGCCTTCAATTTTCTCGAAAACCATTGCTTTAAGCGACTTGCAATAGGAGTACTTTTTTATGGAAAAAAGGTAGTAGTTTTTAAAAAATAGATCCATGTTGTAAAAAAATCAACCCCTAAAAAGTTAATCATAAATCGACCCCTTACCCTTGCAAGAACCACCCTTTCTGATTAAATAAGTAATTTTTCGATATTACCATTGGATTTAGCAGTAAATTTTATGTCAACAGGGATTTTTTTGAAGTTTTATCGTGTTTTTTAAGCTTACAATTTCAAAAAACACTTTCCAAGTTTGCCCTTTTGATGCCCCTAAATCCCTTAATATGTATTTAACGACCCATAGTTATAGGAACTTTTTTTACTAGTTTTAGGTGTACTATCACCTCCCGAATTTTTTTACACTATTTCAATGACACCCATAGCTTTGCGTTACCAATGATGAAGATTCCAATCGTTTGTTGCTTCACACAGAAAAGCGCTGGTTATCAAGAGGTACTGGTTTGACTCGCTTTTACAATCTGGTTGATTTTTGTAACAGAGTTCCTTGGGAAACAAAGGCAGAATTACGCGATAACCCTATCACATCAAAGCATAATATTGCCTACTTGACAGACCTCTACAAATTCTGTAGTGATGTTAATCCCCAACTTCAAGGCGACGACTTAAACTTGATTATAACAAAAAATGTTGTTGCTGCTTTGGTGGCTAAACTTCAACTTCACAAAAGAAATATGGACAGGCGTGAATTTAATAACTTCCCTAGTTTATTAGCAAAATCTTTCAAAATCAACAATGACTTGCTTGTTTACTGTCAACACTTGGAGAATACAAAAGGAAAGACTTGTATTTCGTGCAAAATTTTTTAATTAATAAATGCAAAGCGTTTTCGGCTTATTTGCAATCATCATTGCTTATCTAAAAAAATTGTGGATGTGAACTTACAATTTAAAAATATAAGATCTGAGTAAGACTTTTAAATCAAGAGTTAAAATTGTATATATATACGGTTGTTTGAACAAATTAACAATTAAAAAATACAAACAAAGTGACAAAAACCCAGTATTGGGAATAGTGAGTGTGGGATAAGCCCCTACAAATCATATCTGATATCCAGAAGCAAGTTAGCTTGTGTGGAATTAAGGAATTATGCCACCTTCACTATTCGCACAATTGAAAAAAAGTTAAATTAGTTAAAATTTGAAGAAATTTACAAATAGAGGGTGACTGTGGAAGATATATTAAAATTTGAATCTTGAATACAATAGTTAATATGAAGAAAGTTAAACGCAGAAAGCCAAAGTAAAAAAACTGAAGGTTTTTTTTATATATACATTATAATTATAAAAAAGTCTACCTACTGTCCACAACGTATCCAACAAGTTCCTGGTCATCCTCACTCCCAAAATTAGATATTTCGGGATATTTACAACTTGCTAAATCATAATATTAGTATTATTAATATTTTCAAATTTAAATTTCTTTATCTATTCATTTTTACTTTCCTATCTGTATACAGATATAAGGAAAGTATAGGAATCATGATTTTTTTCGACCTCGAGTTTTCGACGGATTTTTACGTTTTGAGGTCCCCTGAATCCGTTTTGACTATTTTCGCGATGATGTCTGTGTGTGTGTGTGTGTGTGTGTGTGTGTGTGTGTGTGTGTGTGTGTGTGTGTGTGTGTGTGTGTGTGTGTGTGTGTGTGTGTGTGTGTGTGTGTGTGTGTGTGTGTGTGTGTGTGTGTGTGTGTGTGTGTGTGTGTGTGTGTGTGTGTGTGTGTGTGTGTGTGTGTGTGTGTGTGTGTGTGTGTGTGTGTGTGTGTGTGTGTGTGTGTGTGTGTGTGTGTGTGTGTGTGTGTGTGTGTGTGTGTGTGTGTGTGTGTGTGTGTGTGTGTGTGTGTGTGTGTGTGTGTGTGTGTGTGTGTGTGTGTGTGTGTGTGTGTGTGTGTGTGTGTGTGTGTGTGTGTGTGTGTGTGTGTGTGTGTGTGTGTGTGTGTGTGTGTGTGTGTGTGTGTGTCTGTGTGTCTGTGTGTGTGTGTGTGTGTGTCTGTATAACGCATAACTCATGAACCGATACACAGAAAAACACCAAATTTTAAACTTAAGCTTTGTTTTAGCGTCCAATGAGCTGATTAGATTTTGGGCAGTGTCGGAACATCTGGGGGGGTACTTTATGGGTGGTCATTTTTATATTTTATGGAATATATCTGTTATTTACGTTTGGAGAAGAAAATTCTTCAAATAAAAGTTACTTCTAATATAATTATCTATAATTTTTGTATTATGCAAAATTTTCCTAAAATGGTCCGTATTCGAGAAATTTGACAAAATGTAAAAAACATAATTTTTTATTAAAATTGTTCAAATAAAAGTTGTTTATAATATAATTCTCTATAATTTTTGTCCTATACATAATTTCTCTAAAATGGACCGTATTCGAGATATTTGAGAAAATGTGTAAATTTCGAAATTTGAAGAAAACTCAAAAACGGATAAAGGAAAAAACATTAAATTTTAAACTTAAGGTTTATTTCGGCCTGACGTGAAATGATTAGATTTTGGACAAAGTTGGAACATCTGGGGGGGTACTTTATGGGAGGCCGTTTTTATATTTTATGGAATATATCTGTTATTTATGTTTGGAGAAGAAAATTGTTCAAATAAAAGTTACTTCTAATATTATTATCTATAATTTTTGTTTTATGTCAAAATTTCCTGAAATGGTCCGTATTCGAGAAATTTGACAAAATGTGCAAAATTCTGATTTTTATGAAAATTGTTGAACTAAAAGTTGTTTGCGATATCGATTTCTATAATTTTTGTTTATACATGATTTTTCTAAAATAATCCGTAATGGAAAAGTGCTAAATTTAAATTTTTCTGTATTTTCGTTTTCAATGAATATCTATAGAAAAATGTTTCGAGGTAGATGTATGTGTAAAATGTATATATTTAGTTTATCCTCTAAACATTTATAGAGATGCTGCAATAGGTTGTACAAAATAACCGGAAAATGCCTATAATAACTAGATAGGAAAGTCATGTGTTGGACACATCAGATTTTTATTTAAGTTGTTTAACCGTTTCCACATGACAGTGGTGACAAGCGACACTTGAAGACGTTGACTTGTCAACTGTCAAGAGAGGAGGTGCGTTCACTTCAGTGTGGAACATGTTTCTCCAAGTGTGATTCGAGTGATTGGAGGTAGTTATATTTCTTCGGCGCTTCGTCCTCAAGATTATTTTTTACTATGTAGTAGTGCCTTTGGTACTAGGATGAGCAGCACTTTTAAAGATAGCTAAAAATTTGAGCAGCAACAGGCCATTCTGTCATAGTACTGTCTGTCATGCATCGAATACTTCATTATTGTCTTTGTGCTTTTGATGAGTATCACGACACGTGGAATACGATTTTATTTTACTTTTTATTTTAATAAACTAATTACTTTCAGGAGTTTCAGGAAGCTTAATGGCTGGAAACGAGCGAGAAAGGCGAGGTAGATCGGGATCTAGGCAGAAAAAAACACAAATGGAAGAGATCAAGAAGCTTAGACGAAAGAATCGCGAATTTATTGGAAAAGCGTTTTAAAAAACTAGAGGAAAGGTTATTAGTTGAACGCCCCAAATCGTGAAGTACGGGAAGTACGACTCATTCTTCCTCATCACATAATAGGAGAAGCACTCCAAAAAGTAAATCAGGTTCACCTGATATTGGTTCTAGAGGTTTCACCCCTCTTTATGGCCAAGGAAGTTCCACCCTTCTTTCACATGAAATTGGAGGTAACATCCCTCCATCAACAATTGGGGACGATAGAGAAAATATTATAAATCTAGAAGAACCCTTATTAGAAAAAGAAATCTTGGATTATCTTGGAGAGGACCCAGAGGCCTCAAAGGCAAAAGAAATTATTCTAAATGAGGTAATAACTCGTAGATGGAAACACATTATTCAGGAAGGTCTTCAAAAAGACCAAAGGTATTCTTTATTAAAAGCTTATCCCATACCTACTAATTGTATAAACCTTAAAACGCCTGAGCTGAATGAGGAAATTGCTCAAGCCATTCCTGATTTAAGTCTTAAAAAAGACAAATATCAAATGCAGATGCAACTACAGCTAGGGGCAGGCATTACAGCACTAGGTACTGTCCTCAATAAAGTAGTTACTAACGACAGTGACTTAGCCAAGTCCATCAATCCAGAACTAAGTGATTCAACTAAATTACTAAACGATTTATTTCGAACATTCTCCATGCAAAGAAGGAGTTTCATATTGCCGCAGCTGAATGCATCGGCTATGAAAACTGCCAGATCAAGTGTGGTTGACCAACAGCTATTCGGATTAAAATTTTCCTACAGACTGAAAGCGGCAAAAGAAGCCGAAAAACAGGTAAAGGACATAAAATTCAACAAAATTTTACCTAGTACAAGTAGGTCTTATCTAGGCAGTCGCGGTAAAACAGAGTCAAAAAATAATAATAATTTAAACTGGAGAGGCCCACCTCGCATAAGGAGAGATGCGAGGAAGACAGGGCAAGCATACTCCACCAAACGTTACCAGCGAAAATAAGTAATCAGGTAAGTTATAAAATGGCTGGTAGACTTAAAGATTTTTATACTGTTTGGGAAAGAATGCCTGAATTAAACCCAGGAAAAATAACATTAGAATGGATTAAAGGCTATCGAATCCCACTAGTACAAAAACCTTTTCAACAGCAATATACCAATACTAACTTTAAATATTCTCAAAGCGAAAAAATGGAGGAGGCCATACACCTGTTACTGCAACAAGGTGCTATAGAAAAATGCAAGGCAGAGAGTGGACAATATCTGTCATCATTTTTTCTGACTAAAAAATCAAACGGAAAATAACGTTTATTTTGAATCTTAAAAAATTTAATTCATTTGTAGAAACAATACATTTTAAGTTTGAAGACTATAGAACCGTAACAAAACTTCTCAAGAAAAATTACTTTATGGTGAGTATAGATAGGAAGTACCTACTGTTCACCTATGAGAACACATTGTACCAATTTACATGTGCTCCTTTTGGGCTGGCACCAATGCCTTATGTATTCACCAAACTTTTAAAACCGGTTCTAACATTATTAAGGAAAAAAGGAATTATATGTTCTATGTATTTAGATGATTTGATTCTAATGGCACCTAACCAACTAGAACTTATTAGTAAAACAGAAATTACTTGTCACATATTAGAACAACTCGGTTTTAGAATTAATTTTGAAAAGAGTAAATTAAAACCAGATACTTGTTGTAAGTATTTAGGTTTTGTTTCTAACACTAAAAGTATGACAATTGAACTCCCAGAGGAAAAACGTTTTAGAATAATGAAAATTATAAAAGATTTAGGAACGATAAGATCTTGCAATATAAGACACTTTGCCAGCTGTATAGGTACATTAGTTTCTACCTTACCAGCTGTAAAATATGGTAATGTTTACATAAAAAACATGGAAAGGAAAAAATGTAAAGCCTTAAAAAAGGCTGGAGGTAACTACAATTCTAAAATTAAACTTAAACTAGAAAAAATCCAGGAAGATCTAAATTGGTGGACTGAAAACATATTCACAACAAAAAATTACATTAAGCAAGACGTTTTTCAACTGGAAATATACACAGACTCTTCTAAGACAGGATGGGGAGCTTGTACAGAAGGCCAAAGCACTTGTGGATGGTGGAATACTAAATATAAGGAGGAACATATCAACTATTTAGAGCTGCAAGCTGCATATTATGGTATTCGCTGTTTCGCAAACAATATAAAACCATGCAATATACTTGTTAGATTGGATAACTCCACGGCCATTGCGTACATAAATAAAATGGGAAGTATCCCAGCTAGCACAAAAACATCCCATCTACGTTAATAAGCTGCAATTTTAGGCTCTTTAAGCTCACATGCAATGTACTTTTAATGTAACCCTAATATCCCTGCAACCACCGAATGTCCGCAACGGCAAGACTTTTATAGCACATCTCACAGAAGTTAAAAAGTGAAGTTCGGAAAACATCACACTAGCACTTTTACGGTACTTACCCTGAAAGTTGCTCTGAAACTTTCTATAGATGTTATAATGTGAATTAGCTCTACTGCATTATACAGTGTGTCCACGGATGGACTTAACTATACTTGTGAAAATATTTATTTTAAATTAAAAAAGTAATTCTTCATAATTTACTTGTTAAATAAATTCGATTCACATTAAGAAATTATGAAAAATAACTTTTTTTAATTTAAAATAAATATTTTTACAAGTATAATTAAGTCCATCCATGGACACACTATATTGTTCTTTGTGTAATGTAATACGGAGAGGCTGAAATTGAGGTATAGTAAACACTCAATCGAGACATGGAAATTTCAAATAAAACAAAATATTTATATAAATTTATTATTAAAATGTTCTTGAAATCAAGTAGTAATATCACAAAAGTAGAGGTAGGTATATCACAAATGCAGTTACACATGTATAGTAGAAGCCACCTATAAAGCACTGAACGATTGGACAAAATTTGCTTAATAGTAATAATAAGGTATCAATATTGCAAAGGTTCACTAGAAGCTTAAACAGTGAACGATTGTACAAAAGTATATTTATATAAGGTACGTTTCAAGATGGCAATTGTATGATGCAAAAAAAACTAGATCTGTGAATAATAGATGATTGCAACAATGACTTAGGTATATATCATGAGATAGCTGAGGTTCCAGATTGATTACCTGTACTCACAGAGATATATCATCTTTTTAAAATCAAACCTTTTAACTTTTTTTTTTGTATAGATATTTATATATTTTTATTTTGTTAGTTTATTATTTATACAAAGGTGAACAAAAATTTATTTTATTCTAACTACATATTGAATAAAAAAGAGATTGACCTACTTGTTTAACTATTATTGAAGGAAATTATATAGAAAGTAAAAAAATATACTCAAGTTTAAATCGTTGCACTTATTTTTAGGTAATTTTGTCTTACTTTGTTGTTTTAAATAAAACCTCTAATTTTTTTTTAGAATTTCACAAATTTTATGCATAAATTTTCAAGTTTTCCAAGTTAGCATGAAGATTTTTTAAAAAAAACAACTCATGTTTTTTAGCAAGATATTCTGATGTATGCTCGAGGGCATCTTCTGTGATTTTTCTCAAATTTTCTTCTAGTTTGGCACTTGCTTGAATCAGATGTTTTTTTTTTAATATAGACGTACCATGTAGATTCACTTTTTATAAAACTTCAGATGTCATATAGCTATTCTTCTTTAGACAAGTCTGTAGTATTTATTTTGCTTCTAAAATTCTTAGAATGTTTTCAGGTACAAAGGAAATCTAAAATACAATATTTTTAAAATTTATTTTTAGTTCGATTAAGTATATTATTACCGAGAGGTTTGCTACATTCTTAGTAAAGTGGAATCACATATTGTGGATTTTGTTTCTTGTAAAAGAAGGGCCGCTAAATCTGTGATAAGTTCAACCTCTCCATGCTCCCCTAAAATCACATACCAATAGAGTTATTTTATTTTAGGCCTTTATTTATCATTTACTGTAATTATCTTATGAATAATTATGTATATAATAACTTAGTGGGTCTTTTGTTGAACTGAAATATTACCTAAAACACACATGTTAGCGACATGCATAGGAATCTTAATTTATATAGCTATGATTCACTTGCAGCCCCTTGCTGAGGCTTTGGCACCTCCAGAAGCCATCATCAGTTATTACCGCATCCGGAACGATCACCAGTTTGATTGCAGTAAGATTTATAACTTCTCAGCCACAAGTATTTCTCCAAATTTAGAAGTAGTGGCTCGTTTTGATAAATTCCTAAAATAATTCCTAAGATAAACTTGAAAAATTAAACATGTAAACTCACCTGTGCACCTTCTAGTACTAAAAGGGGGACCATAAGATAAATTGTATCGTATCGTTAATACCATCAACACATGAACAGCTTTAATAACCATTTGTAGGGGATTATAAACCGCAGGGTAAATTGTGCATAAGCTAAAAGAGATATTATATCAAATCACAATTAGATATACTTACATCCTTAAATAGGCCAGTAACGTGGCAACTTAGTTTTATATATCTTTCATAAGGTATTTCAAGTACTTATTTAGAGGTCCTCATTTTATAATTTCATAAACCAAGTCCTTCTATCTAGCTTCTAACAAAGTTATCAGATATTTCCGGACATTTTTATAATTCTATAAACCAGCTCCAGCTCATTCTGTCGAAAACTACAAAAATATGATCCAAATATTCCCGGACATTTTGATAAAACGAAGAAAATGGTTCAGAAAATAGTTTCCTATTTTATAGAGGATCCTTACCACTTCTACTCAAATGTTTTTAATAATAATTATAAAAGAAATTCTGCGAATTAAAAAAAACAAACATGACATATGACAAGAAACATTGGCAAGTGACAATTGACATCATAAACAGTTCTTGTTCTTTTTAGCAAATTACTTTATTACGTTGTGTTAACATAACAGGTAGGTTAACTAGGTAAATAACAAATAGAAGTTTTGCGAGGTTTTGATTTCCCTCAACAACTTCTCATGAACGTTGCATTTACGTTGTATAGTAATGTTATTATGTTCCCTTAATGCAACATCGCCAAAAGTCTTGGCAACGTTATGTGCTAGCTGGGATACAACACCCAAAATTAAATTCACTGTCTAGAGAAATCTGGAAGTGGTGCGAAGCTCGTGGACTGTAGCTATATGCCTCTTACATTCCGTCTAAACAAAATATAGCAGATGCAGGCTCTAGGTTTATTTCTGAAGAAACGGAATGGGAACTAGCAGATACTACATTCGAAAAAATTGTTACGACATTTGGAAAACCATGTATAGATCTGTTTGCCTCAAACATCAACAACAAATGCCCAAGGTACATCTCATGGTTCAAAGATCCTCAATCAGAGTCAGTAGATGCTTTTACTACTGTCTGGCCAAATAATTTCTATGCATTCCCTCCATTTGCTCTTATATTGAGAGTATTAAACAAAATAATCACTGATAAAGTTCATGGAATAGTTGTGGTACAAAATTGGCCTTCTCAGCCTTGGTACCCACTATTTCAAAAAAATGGTCATTCAAAAACCTATTATTATGGAACCACATCCAAAATTATTACATTCTCCTTTTAGCAAAACCCACCCCCTTCGGGAGAACCTTACCCTGGTTGCGACGGTTTTATCAGGAAGAGTTTTGAATTGAAAGGGGTACCAGCAGAGGCAACGGCTGTAATGATGGAATCACTAGCTTTAAGCACCAGGAGACAATATAACTGTACTTATGAAGCCTGGTGGAAATTTTGTCAAGAAAAAAGTTTACAAGTATATGATGCCTCAGTAGAAAACATTTTAGAATTCCTACAAATACAATATAACACTAGGAAAATACGATATGGTTCTTTCAACTCGTATAGATCAGCTCTTGCTAATTCTGCCCGGTGTAACAGAAGATCCAAGAACTAAAAGGTTTTTAAAAGGTGTTTTCCGTTTACGCCCTCAGAGAGCAAAATACAATGTAACATGGAATCCTCAGATAGTGTTAAATTATTTTAATGGTTTGGGTCCAAATGAAAATTAAAATTTTGAGGTGTTGACACAAAAGTTATGTACATTATTAGCACTAACTACTAGTCAACGCTTCCAAACACTCTCCTTAATTAAAATTCACAACATACACATAACACCTGAAGAGATACACATCTTTGTCCCAGATTTAGTCAAAACTAGTGCCCCATTAAGACCACAGCCTTATATTAACATTCCTTTTTATTCAAAAGAGCCCAATCTTTGTGTAGCATCAGCTCTGTTAGCGTACATCGAAGCATCAAAAGATCTCAGAGGTGACAGAGCTGAAAAGCTATTTATTATTACAAAACCTCCACACACCGAAGCCAACCCACAAACAATAAGCAAATGGGTGAAACGAACCATACAAAAAGCTGGTGTAAATATGAAAATATTCACATCATACTCGGTTAGGCACGCAGCAGTGTCAACTGCATACCACAAAGGGGTAGCTATCGATGTTATCAAGAAAACCGCAGGTTGGACAAAGGACAGTTTGACTTTCGCAAAATTCTATAACAAATCGATAGTTACAAATACAATTTCTGCCGAAGTATTTTAGATACATATAAGGAACAATAGAAATATCTTAATTGTTTTTTTCTTATGGAATCAGTTTTTATTTGAAAGTTCATAAAGTTTTTTGTTTTCTGTATTTCCGAAATAATGGAAAATAAAACCATTTGTGCTGTTTTAAAAAATGTTTTAAGTTTTTGTTTTGAATTAACTTTAAATAACTACATAGTAAAAAATATTCTTGAGGACGAAGCGCCGAAGAAATATAATTGACGATCAAACGAACTTATCTGTGAAGTTCGATCGTAATTATATTCTGAGGCGCTTCGTCTGAAGAGATTATTTTTTACTATGTAATTTATTGTTTGTTTGGAAGTATTAAAATGAAACGATAACATTATTGGAAAACATTGAGCACCCATTTTAAATTACTACGAGCCGCCACTGAAGGTAGACTTTTTTGAATACATCTTGGCACGCTGTCAAATAAAAAGCTGGGGTAGCTATTATTTTAAAAATTTTGTTTTCGTTCCCCATAATTTTATAAATATTGACTGCACCAGAAGATGGAAAAATGTTTTCCCCGAAACATATATATTATGGAATGCTTAAATTATAAAAAATAAAATCTATTTGACCCTTAGATAAAAGAGACCAGAGATATAACATACACTGGTGTTTAACCTGCGCAAATGTTGCCAATTTCTAAATAAAGGTTAACGGAGTGGGGGAACTGGGCAGGGACTCGAACTCTGTGACAGGGATCGGACTTTGTTTTTTAGCATCATAATGAACTATTAGATTTATTTAAAATATACGTTTAATGGAATTTTGTATTATGAAATAAATTTAACGTGATTTTTTAATATCAAACAGATGCCACGACATTTTATGTAAAGAGAAGACCTTTTATAGAATATTTCGTTAGCTATTATTTACTATGGACTTTTCTGTAAGAGACTACAGTAAAATGTTGAAATAGATAACATTTTAAAATTTAAACCTATCAAAAGTCATTTGGTCGCTAGGAGTTAGTGATTATCGAAATAAATTATTGATCATTAATAATAATCGATTATTTTCGATCAATCGATTATTTTCAAACAATCTATTTTTGTTCGTATTTCCTTTAAAATAGACCACTTGATTATCTTTAAAAAATAAAAAAAAATAGATTAATTAAAAAGCCAATTAACCGATAAATTTTTATTTTTATTTACAAAAAATAATAAACGAATTATCGTTTATTTTAAATAATCGATTATTTTTAATTTCTATTTTTTTTTTCGTATTTCCATTGAAACAGATTATTCGATAATCTTTGAAAAATCTAAAATAATCGATTAATTAAAAAGTCGAATAATCGATAAATCGATTTTTCAAAAAAAAAAAAAGAATTATTTCCTTTAAAATCAATTATTTGATCATTTTTGAAACTTTGAAAATAATTGATTAACGGAAAATAACCAATTAATTAAGAAGATTCTGCAATAAATCGATTTTCCAAAAAAAAAACTGAATAATTATTGATTATTTACAAATAATTCTTTTCTTTTTTTATATTCCTTTTAAAACTGATTAATTAATTTTCTTTGAAAAATCGAAAATAATTGATTAATAAAAAGCTGATTTACCGATAAATCAATAATTCTAAAAAATAACCGAAATATCGATTATATAATATAACCGATTATATTTGATCCATCGATTATTTTTATATAATCTATTTTTTGTATTTTAAAACAAATTATTCGAATACCTTTGAAAAATTGAAAATAATCGATTAATCGAAAATAATCGATTAATCGAAAATAATCGATTAATTTAAAAAGTCTATTAAACAATAAATCGATTTTTCTAAAAAATCGATTATTTTCAATAAATCGAATATTTTCAATAAATCGAATATTTTAAATAAATCTACTCTCTTTTTGTAATTCCTTTATAATCGATTATTCCATTACCTAAAAAAACGAAAAAAATTTATTAAAAATGTTCGATTAATCAAAAATAATCTATTAAAGATAATCGATTAATAATAACGGATAAATCGATTATAATGTAACATTTTACTAATAATATGACTAATTTCCGTAACTTTAGTATTTTTTGCTTATACTAGATCATATTGCGCGTTTTACTTTGTTTTAAGATTTAAGATTTAAATGTCACTTCCGATTTAACCGCAAATAAAATAAACCTTGAACTTTTAAGTAGGTGAACCTGTATTTCATCTAATATTCTTGTAAAAATTTCTAATAAATGGCTAAAAAGCACTTTTAGTAAATATTCTTATAAAACTACTTTTTAAAAACAAAATTTCGTTAGTAACAATGCCTATTTACTTCTTATTTAGATTAAATATTTATTGAAACCCCTTAATGCGGATCTGAAGTATTCAGCTCAAAGAATCATGGCGACTTTATGTCAAAACGTCAACAAATATTTACCGCTGAAAACGAATATATTTCTTATTTTTCATAACATTGACACATATTATTTGTATATACAATTTTTCACCATACATCGTGGCATTTTCAACTTGAAATTGAATAACTAAAACACTTTAAATTTCTAATAACACCAACAAATAATTCAATAACGGCGGTCCATAAATGATTTACTCACGCGGAGACAAGCAAAGAATACAAATTTCGGAGCAATTCGGGTGGCGTCGTGAACACAATGATTTTAATTGGTGGGTTACTTAGGCTTGGAATAGACAACATGCGCAATGTGCAATGTTACATCTCCGGTCTCTTTTATCTAAGATTTGACCGAAAAAACCAAGAAACCATATATTTATAAAATTCTACAACGGTCAGTATATATTATCCTTATTCAACATTAAAAATGTTGTTTTCTTGAAGGTAAACCTATAATACTCTTCACAGAAAAAGTATAATAATAAATTCGTTTATATAGTTTATCAAACATTTAAGGAATCTGTTTTAGTCATTGTAGTCGTAAAAAAAGTATAGTGTGCTATTCGTCCAGAAAATCTATTCTACACTCGTACGATTGTGGTGCGCTTGTGACACAAGTTTCACACATCTTGTGGAATCGGTTACCTTCTGCATAATCTATCCTAGCACCATCACTTAGCAGAAGAGGCTCACGGCCTAATCTACGAGGAGGCTAGAAGGCTACTTTTGAAAGGCACAGCATGTATACCTACTTAATACAAATATATTAAATTTCTGTTAAAATACAAAAAGCAGAAATATTACGTTGGATTCTAATGAAATAGTGTATGTCAGCCTTCTCGTAGACTAGGTTACGAGCCGCCTCTGTCACTTAGTGAAAAAAGAAGGGGAAACAAGAATTATTGCATTATGCAGGCTGAGAATAAAAACAAAATCTGAAACCGAAATAAATAAATTTAAGCAATTTTATTTTTCAATAATACAATAATAAAAATTCTTATCTTGAAGAAGTGAAAATTTTCTTTGATTGAAAGTCGATTCACGAAAATTCTAAAATATCAAAATCTCAAAATTTAAATTGCGTTTCTTTTGGAAACAACTGTAGAAACTACACAATATACCCGCTTTTGTAGAAAATTTGTCATTATTAACACATTGCGCCATCTAGCGATAAATGTTGATGTATGTATTCTATTTAAAGCAGCAATCTATAGTTAAAAAGCAGGTACTAGGTACCCAGGTAAGATTTACAGTTATCTATTTCATTTTAGTACCACTCTGGAACTACTTTGTCAGTAAATACTCGTATATTTATAGTAACCTGTTTTAACGATATTCCATCGGTACTTATTTCATTATAGATAGGCAACACGTTTAACACTAGCGTGCTTAATAGGTACCATATTCATTTGACTGTAGACAACCAGCCATACAGATTTTAAATTAATATATGTTCATAAAATATTAATTATTATTGTATGCAGCCAATATGTATAGTTATTGTATACGAATACAAAAGAAAATATTATACTGAAGAGATGGAGTGTTATAACAAAAGAAGATTTTCCTAGATTCCCTAATTTTTTGGTGCAATTACGGAAATATTCCATGTTTAGTCGCATTTTAGAGTTATACAGGGTACTTTCCAATAAGATACATTTACTTTAAATGTACTGGGTATCCAAATAAAAAAGGACGAGGGCAATCGGGGGCTGTAGTATACTGTAGTACCTACCCCAGAAATGATGATTCGTAGAATACTGGGAAACATTTTTAAATGTTATCAAAATTCAGTTAAATTACGATGTTCACATAATTATATATTTGTATAAGAATTGCTCGTTTTTTTGTAATTGGGTAAGGAGGAAGGGGGTGAACAAGCGTTTTTAACTTTGATATCATATAGGGGAAAGGGTTGTACCTTTGGACATTTTTTACTTCTCCAGTTATTGTGCTGACATCTTTCGTTCGAATACAAAAACCTTTTTGCTCTGCAGAAGCTATAACTCTTGGCAACTGTTAGCCAACAATCAATTTTGCCAGCATCAATGCGAAGACATTTACTAATTGTTCAAGAAGTTGGAGATTTTTGTCCCATGGTACAACCTGTGGTTTTACATTAGGACAGCGTGGGTTCTACCTTGGGACATAGTAAATAATTCATACTGAATATGATTTATTTCAAATTAAGATCCTGTGGGAATGAAATGTTAAAGAAATTAAATCCACGACGTATTGTTGGAGTAGGCAATACTTTCACTATATTGCACAGATTAACACTGCTGATGTCGTCGACGCTGGGGAATACAAAATGGGTTTTTTGCTTCCTGAGAAATTTTATAGTCACATCTGGTCCAGATTTGTCTTGTTCTACTACTAATCCAATGTATAAACATCTTTAGTTTAACCGACGCGCGGCGACTTGAAATTTAACTAGAACCCAGCTGACTTTGGAGAAAATCAGCTGATCTTCGTTAGTTGGAAAGAAATAAGAGAAATCCTCCTGAGCTATCGCCAAAGTCAGGTAATTCTTCATCAGATGAGGATGATGAAAATTCTACAGCTCTTTTAACAGCTTCTGTCTTTAAACATAACTTGCCATTCTTACCCTTTCCCTCTTTAATTCTCTGCTTCTCTGGCGTGTCAGTGGGAATCATACACCTCCCAGATTTTCGTCCTCTACCACAAGATTTCCTTGGTGGTGCGCTGGAAAATGGACGAATTTGTTCCGGAGTTACAGCTATGGATGGTTTCAATGCACTGCTTGTCGAACCTGTCTCTCTTGATCTCTGTTATTTTGCATCTCCTCACTTTCATCTAGCAGTTGGACTTCAACTGCTGCTGCTGCTTCGGCTGCAGGGTATGGTCTGTTTTTAATTTCAGCCGGTAAAAACTCATCGTCTCCAACACTTGTGGATTAAAGGCCTAGATGCCAGCAGCTCTAAATCCCGCGATGATGTTATTTGGCTTGAATGCCAGAGGGAATGCTTTTCCCAACAATGCGGATACGTCGTAAATAGAAACAGGCTTTTCTGGGTGGTTGATCTTCCAATCCTTTGCAGCTTTGTTATAAAAAACCCAAAGACAGACCGGTTCAGTGGCTGGAGTTTATGGATAGTGTGGAGGGGAAACGTGAGAAAAACGATGCCGTTTTCTTTCGCCAAATTTATCGCTTCCAATGAAAGTTAACTTTCGTGGTTGTCCATAATAAGCAACACTTCATTGACACAAGAAGACTTGACCACAGAGATAAAGTGTTTCAGGTACTTCACAAATGGTTCTGCATTGGACCAATCACTAGAAGTTGCCATACCAAGGGTGGTACATTGTTTATCATGTATTTTTTGTAATGAACACGAGGAAATATGATGGCTGGGGGAATAAATGTACCAGCAGCATTGACGCAAGCTATCACCGTTACATTTATTCCAAGTTCTCCAGAGGTGTAGCTGTTCCAATTTGTTTCGCCTTTACCCAGCACACGTGACGGCATGTGAACCGTAGAGCAACTCGTTTCGTTAAGGTTCCACATGGTACAACCCGCAAAGTGTCCTAATGTGCAACCTAGCACATTTGACAAAATGAATTTCTTAACCTTAAAAATCTAAATTACTTTTCAATATTTTCTTGCATGGACTGCTTGCCTAAACAACACTCCGACAGTACTACATGGGGTAAAGTGAATAAATTATGCTTACCTTGTTTGTATACGAGCTGGGAGTTGCCGCAAAATTTTACTTTCAGGGCGAGAAAACGATAAAACTGACATTTGACCTCGGAACAATGACTGAAATAGAATGGTTTTGGTGGTCAACACAAAGTATAGTGTTTCTAACATAATATGTAGTTCTGAGAGTTACCGCTAGAGTGGTTGAATTTTGAGGGCAACTGTACCAAGGTAAAACCGTCCCAAGGTACAACCCTTTCCCCTATGTTATAATTTCTAAAATATGTTATTAAAACCCGATGATTCTTTTGTAATAACCTTGTATATTCTAAAATATTATAGATACGAAGACGGATTATATGGGAAAGAAGTTAACTGTTATGGGGAACATTACTGCAATCAAATTAAATCTACCAGTCTGTTTCCATTTTCGATTTATTTAGTGATAACCAAAATGAAAACCAAAAATTCTTTTTTTATAGAATAATAGGAATATTGACACAAAAAAATTTAGTCTAATATCAATTTTGTCTAAATACATTTTTTTAAACCCAATTTGTCTAAATTGGATTTGATTGGATTGATCTAAAAGGACATTGGTTTAAATTACATTTTTGTTCTAAAAAGAATTATTATAATTACTTTGAAACTAAAAATGTTTGAAATTGAAGCAACCTACGGTGTCTCCAGGCTACACAGGTTAGGTAAATTTTTTTTTTGAGTACATAAAACTGAAACTAGCCAAGACCCAGCGTAAAATCTACCTCTCCAAAAGAAGTTAATAGGGAAATCAAAACAAATAAAAATCAGAAAAAGCATCTGTATTTGATCTTATTACCAGAGAGAGCTATTGTCAAATTATCAATCTTATCAATGCGTCCTTTAGACTAAAGTACGTAAAAGAGATGTAGGTGGCAGAAGTTATAATGATATCTAAGCCAGGAAAAGTTAAAGAAAAGTGCCTACTAATACCCTCCCACCAATTTGACTTCAGAGAAGAACACTCGACCATCGCCCAAGTTCACAGAATCACAAATATAATACCTTTTTTTGGATTTTATTCAGACTTTCGACAAAGGATGGCATGAAGGCCTAGTTCAAAAACTGGTTCTGTCATGTCAATAGCATGAACTATTAAAATCCTATTTATCAGGAAGATATTTGAGAATTAATCTCTACTATAGTCTATTTTTATGCATGAGAGAGTAATAAAACAGCATTTCTAATGAAAAACTTAGTACGGTCATTTTAAATATTTTTACAGAATAATCTAAATATTTCCTAAAATTGTAATAAATGTACCTGAGCTATTACAAGTTTTGGGTCTTTTATTGGTCCTTTATAAACATAAGCTGTACAGAACAATAGAAAAAGGTTTGGACAGGCCAAAAGCCCTGTGTATTAAAGATTACATAGCCGTATCTTAAGATTATTTTCAATAAGTACCTATTAGTCAATTTTCTTTTATTTTATTTCCAAGAATTTCTTACAGTAATCGAATTATAAGTAGATAAATACCTTCCCAACAAATTTCACCGAAATTGCGATTATATATAGGTTTTCCATTTAGTAAGGAGGTCCAAATTGTGTATTCTTGACAGTTTACTAAATGTCGTTTAGTTGCAACTTGCAAGGTGCAGTGTGAATTCTAGTGTGATCATGGAAAATTTGGAAGGGCCGCGTAAACGACAAAAAATCGGTCCTTTAACAGTTAATGAAAAAACATTAATATTTAATTGTTTTAAATCATTTACAGACAAACATTTATGTAAAAGTGTTGATGACACAGTGGAATTAGTTAGTAGTACGCTTGGTGTTGGGAAATCTACGATTTACACAGTTGTTAAAGAAGAGAAATATGGCGAGTTTCAAACAGCACGTAAAGCTCCAGGAAAACCAAAATTTCAATAAGAAAATATTTTGTAAGAAAGACTTCGAAGGAAAGTGCATCCGTTCTTCTTTAGAAAAGAATTTCCGACAGTAGACAAAGTTCTTGCCACGGTTCGAGATGATAAGGATTACTCTGAAATGAGTCGAAGCACAATATAGAAACTTTTAAAAGAAATAAGTTTTCTATGGAAAAAGCATTCCAGAAAGTCTATTTTAATAGAAAGAAGCGATATTGTAGTATGGAGAAGAAATTACCTAAGGACTATAAAAGAAATGAGAAACCAAAAAAGAAATATATTTTATTTAAATGAAACATGGATCAACGAGGGACTTAAACCAAATAAATTTTGGCAAGATGAAACTGTTACAAGTCGAAGACAGGCTTTTTTAAATAATTTATCTACTGGTTTAAATCCACCATCAGGAAAGGGGCGCAGACTAATAATAGTACACATCGGTAGTTCAAACGGTTTTGTTAAAGGTGGTTTATTGACTTTAGAATCTACTCGTACCGGTGACTACCATGAGGACATGAATGCTGCTGTCTTTAAAGAGTGGTTCGAAAAAATTATAGAAATTTTTCCTCAGAACTGTATAATAGTAATGGATAATGCAAGTTATCACTCGAGACTTATAGAAAAAATGCCCACAACCAAGTGGTTAAAAAAAGATTTACAGAATTGGCTAAATTCAAAGAATATTAAGTTCCATCCCGGTTCTGTGAGAAAAGAACTGTATTATTTGTGTTCCCTTCGTAAAGAGAAATTCGAAAAATATGAAATTGATGAAATTGCAAAAAATCGTGGGATGACGGTGGTTAGATCACTACCATATCATTGCGAAGTAAACCCGATTGAACTGATATGGGCACAGATAAAGGGAGAAGTTTCAAGAAAAAATAATTCTTTTAAAATAAGTGATGTTAAACAGTTGTTTTCGGAGGCTGTAAATAATGTGAAGCCTGAAAACTGGGAACAGGCAGTAAATCATACGATTAAAGAAGAAGAGAAAATGTGGAAGTTGGACAATATTACTGATGAAATGATGGAGCCACTCATTGTAAGTATTGGTTGCGACAGTTAGTTCATCTTCTGATTTAGATTCTGATTTGGATTTGTAGTTAAGAAGTAGTTTTTATATTAAAATTATTATTTATGAACGTAACGTTGTTTAAAAGTCAAAGTTTAAACCCTTATACCTACATAACCCGTTTGACACAATGTTCCTAACATACCTTGTGGAAAAATAAAACATTTTAGAAAAAATTACAGTTTTTTACCTTCAGCTGTTTAGAAGTTATAAGCAGGTTAATTAGGTGAAAATATAAGTGTATACTCGAGGAATAACTTCAAAAGATATTTTAACTGTCTATTAAAAGAAGTGATACGCCTATGGATTACGAACGCTTTATTATTTTAATACTCTCTCATACATAAAAATAGACTATAGTTATATACTAGAGATATTCCTAATCTTGAACCCAATACCATCACAATATTTGCTAATGATTCTGAAATCCTGGCTGTTGGAAAAGATAACGAAGACGTTAATACAAAATTGCAAAAATCTATAGACCAGACTAACACCTGGACAAAAAGAATTAAATTAAATAAAGGCAAAGCTGTATCAAATTCAGCGATAATTAAAATGAACATACTATTCCCATTAGAATAAACGACACATAGATTCCTTTTGCTAATATAGCAAAATATATGGGTATGACACTTGATGCTGAACTTTGGAGGAAATTTCATATTAAAAAGAAACGCGAAGAACTTGGTACAATATACAAAAGAATGTAATGTAAATAATTCCAACTCATCCACATAGAGCATGCATATGTTACTACAGCTTTGTCCGAACATCTCACAAAACCGTAATATTACGGTCATCGTCATGCGCAGTAAATAAAAACCTATCAATAAAGCCCAAAGTCGAACGGTTTTTATTTACTGCGCATGACGATGACCGTAATATTACGGTTTTGTGAGATGTTGGGACAAAGCTTACATCTTTTCGAAGTAAGCAGCATACAGTGTCGGCACAGCTAAGCAGTACTAGAGTGAATTCTACCTCAAAATTTGTACTTAAGTATTCAAAGTACTCAGTTTTTGTTACTAGTACTTTCATTCAGATGAGAAAAAACTTTTTATGTTCACCTTTTTGAAAAAATGTTAGTATTCAAAAATTTTTAATTGAAAAATAATAACAATCCAAATAGAAGTTGAATCTCTTGGATTTTTTTAAAATAATGTTTTTAAATTTAAAACCCAGTTGATTTTCATAATTTTTGGTTCGGCCTAAGTATTTCATTGATTTTTATACTTTTGTCATTATTTCACTAAAGCAAAGTGATATTCAATTTCTGTTTGGATTATTATAAATATTAAAATAAGTAAACCTTTTATGAAGAATACCATTTTTTCCAAAAAGTGAAAACTACAAAGAGATAGCATTAATTATGCTAGAAACGAATATCAGCGCTGCCTCTTTATACGGCAGGGCAAACAGTACATCGCGGTCGGGCCGTATAAACAACATAACAAAACATAATTAAATAAAACAACAACTTAAATAATTGCAGAGTTTAAATGTTAACAAATACAAACTTTATCGTAGTTAACCAAAATAAAAAAAATATGGTACGCATTGAATTTCAAATAAAATTAGATTTCAAATGAAGTGTCACACTTTAAAATACGTTTTGTATCCCGCTAGTAAGCGTTAAAATCAAAAGTAATGCAATAAATAGTCATATTGCCGAATTCTCTATAAAATTATCTTTTCAATGACGTGTCATACTTGGCACTTTCCCTATTTAAATTGCATTGGTTAGAGTAACACGGTGAAGGAGAATGACGCAATATGTCCAACTAAAATCGATCTGTCCGAGCGTTTCTTATCATCCACAATATTAATACCCAAAACTCCCATGTCAAGTTTTCGTTGGGTCACCTTGTATAAAGAGAGTATTTATATTAAAGAAAATTATCTTATAAATAATAATCTTAAAACAGAATATAAAGTAAATGGATCGATCTCATGTTAATATAAAAAAATACTGAATAAATAGTTTTGAAACCTCAGTTGTGAAGTTTGAAACGAATAAATTGGTAATGAAATTGATATTTTTGTATTTGATTGTATGTTACTCTCTTTACTTTCTGAAAACAGATTCCCCATAAAACAAGAAATAGTAAACAGTTTACAATAAAAACTTTTATCCAATTTGCAACTAGTAATATGTACAAATGACCGAGTCCGGTTCTGCTTATTTTGAAATAAACAAATATGGCCTTTGGTAGAATCTCTAAAAATTAAATAACTTAATAAAATAAATGTAATTTTCCTCCCTCTACTATTATAAATACAGTAAATACAGCTTTTTACAACACATCTTGGCATTTTCAACGTTAATTTCCAAAATTTAAGTCACTAAAATACCAAATTTTCTGGTTGACACATCGAATTTGGATAAACAACACTTGTTTAATCTAAGTTTAGATCATATTCTGTATTTAGACCAAATGTATTGTAGATCATTGATGTTTAGGCTATTTGATATTAGATCAAATTGTTTAAGACCTTTTTCTTCGACCAATTTTTCCGGGAACCATTGAAAAGAAAGGTATAAAAATATACATAATATTTTGTATTTTTTATTTTTTACAAATATTCATTTTTTATAAAACAATTAATTCATTGCAACAATTATATTTTTAGTACATAAAAACATTTTTTTTGCATTACATTGTTAGAGTGGTACTGATCAAATTTGTATTTTAGATAAACCTATATAATATAATGCTAGTAAAAATACGAATTATTTTACTATCATTATAAAAAACTACCTACATAGTTACAACCAAAGGTCCTGGAACTAGAGTTTAAAAATCTTCATAACAGTGGCGCAGCGTGCGTAGAATTAAATGTCAGGTAAAAATATATTTAATTTTCTGGAAAGTACTGGTAAAGATAAATGTTATATATACTTTATGAAGCAAATTATAAGATTAAAGTCATGAATCATTGAGTATGGGGGGACATCCAGAAATCATTCTATTTTTATATTCAAATTCGGATAACGCGATATATTTTTTATACGTGACGTCATCTGTGTAAGCTTGATGACGTCGTCAAATTTTTTTAAATGTAAATGTGGATACAATGTGATAACTCGTTTGAGAATTAGGAGAATTGTCTATCCAACCATATTAATTAAATTAACAACCTTTTTACATTAAAGATAGAAATGTGAGTCAATTCAAAGAAAAAGTAGAGTTGGACGATGGAGAGATTTTTCACTCAAATGTTGAATCTTAACTGTGCTTATTATTATTCAAATTAAAGAGGTTATGTTTTTTCAAGGTTTTAAATGAGATAAATTTAAAGATTTTGTGAATTAGGCTATAAGTAATTGAGGGACTGTAAGTAATTGAGTTTTATGTACTTTCAAAAAGTTTATTATAATTTGTTGACAAGTACCAATTTATTTTCGACTCGTTTTAAGTATCTTACCTACTTAATTTTTGCTCTTTTTAGTGTTTTGCTTGTTTTTGCTTTTTTTATGAATTATTATCTACCTTATCCAGACTACTGTATTTAAATTCGACTTAACTGACATTTTTGGCCAAGTGGTTAATGGTGATATTATTAGAGTATAATATTTAAAAAGAAGCTTACTTAAAATGGATAGAATCGAAATATTATTAATTATTGGTTGTGAAGACAAAACCAGGACTATATTTGTACTATGTTTAACAATAAATAGCACATGCGGAAAACCAATTTACCAATTCACAATTAGCAAAATTGAGCAGGTTTTTTTGTAAAAGACCTCTTTAAACGTAATAGGTGGGGAAACAAGAAACCAGGTGATCCACTAGCATTTCAAGGTATTACCCACGCTTACTAGTTCAGGGGAAGTAGCATTAGATTAGATAATAACATTGTGAATTCGAAAGTACTTAAAAAGATTAAAAGTTAAAATGACATCCTCATAAATGTAGTGTGGGAACTCTTGGAACAAGATTTTAATACGAGGAGTTCAGTTTTGCAAGATTATAATGAAAAATAAGACAGATCCTATATTTCTAAAAAAAGTAGTTTTCTGATGAAGCAACATTTCTTCTAAATATTAATGTCAACTATACTATCAGACTTGGATATTGAGCAACACTGTATGAAAGAGTATCATACTTATTGCCCCCAAAAAGTGAATGTTTGATCCAGAAGAAATAATACCATAATTTTTCCAGGAATCCTCAACAGAATATTACTAATTTCTACAAGACTACCTATTTCCAAACAGAGAGTACAAGAAGAGTTTAGGGTTCGTCTTTCTCACTGTATTATAGTTAAAGGTCGTCAAGTTAAACATTTTCTATAAATGTGATTTTAATTTTATAAATAACACAAATAATTATTTTAGAACACAAGGAGCCTAAGTGACTTAATAAAAAAATCCAGATAATGGAATGTTGTGGTTAAAATACCAGTCTTTTAAGTGGAAGAAAGGATATAAGTGGGCATACTGACATGTGTAGGTGTAGCTACTAACAAAATGTAGTTCATTCCTAGGGGTCCTAGCACTAGGGGTCTGTATGTTTACTTTAACCTTTTGATATCTAACTGGTTTTGTCTTTTGATTTGTATCACAATGGTAAAACAGTTTTGTGTTTTCATAGAGATCATAGATCTTTACATAATAACTGTGGGTTCATTTACAAAATTTTGGCTTTAACAGTGAAAACTACTTAAACTGAAACCGTGACCATGGGCGCCGCCCCCAGGATTTGTGATTTTGCATTTTTTCGTCATGCTTTCCACTATAGCCTACGGCATTTGGACACTGGAATAGCGCTTATGACCTTGACAAGTCTTTTTTGATGTTTATGTAATCATATAAAGAATTTATAAAGAAGTTATAAAGAAGGTATATGGAAGTTATAAATAAATTATAAAGAAGTTATAAATAGGTTATAAAAAAGTTTAAAAAGTCAGTTACATGTATGTCTCAAAGAACTGCACCTTCAAGTTGAAATTTCATAGTAACAATGGAAGATGACCATTTTATTCATGTTCTACAACTTTTAACACTTTCTTCCGAAAAACGGAAAAAAGAATCCGAGGAAGTTAATTTGAGAGAGTCATGTCCAACAATTCTCTTTTACAAAACAAAATTAGGAAGTATTGAGTAATTCGAAGAATTATTAATGGTGGCATACAAATCAGGTTAGCTTGCTGTATAGCTTTCAGTTCTTTATCCAGTTGATACAAAATTTAAATTTAAGAAGAAAAGTGAGAAAATCTTATTGAACTTTTCTAATTTTTCCACCAATCTACCATCAATATTGGGCTACACCATAATGCAACAAAGGAAGCAATAACACAGCAATGACACAGATACTGACGAATAAATTGTGTTGTACATAAGGGTGGATACAACGAGGGGTAATAGAACAATTACCATCTCCCCTCCCGAGTTGCTCGAAGAAATACTGGAATTTATTGTAATTTCTAGATTTTACGTAAAAGCAAAAAAACAATATGATTGTGATGAATAAAATTATTTACCACCCTCCCAGATTTGCGTCTTGTTGTACATAAGTATTTAATATACCTACATTAAAATTCAAGATAAAGTAAGTCTACAATTTTCATACATTACTGCAGTTATTTTATTTTCCATTCTGCTCAGAAGTCAAGGTATCTAAGTGATGTCTTCTTGAAAGTCAAGGGGTCTAAGTGCAAACAACGGTTTTAAAAAATATATATAATAGCACCCTAATACAAAAATTAAAAAAAGGTTATAACTGATATTGAAAATCAAAGACCTAAATAGGAATTTGAAATACAAAAATAATGATAATCTTTCCATTTTTTACAAAAATATTTTAACTGAATAACTTAAAATGACAAAAATATTATTAAAAACCCGTTGTGTTTTAGGGTCCACAATATCTTAACCTCATTTTTATGATTGAATAGACAATAAAGCATTAGAAAAGAAGTATGAAATGACCCATATTTCTCTTTAGAAAATAATCTATGACGTAACGCATAAAAAATATATCATGGAACCTGCGTTTTAATATAAAAGTCAGTGGATTTTTCTTGACAGCTACCGATTTTTAAAATAATGAATTTATTCCTTTCATGTGCACCATACTGAATAAAATTTGATTAGCTGTACGTGACGTTATGCCACTGTTATGTGAAATAGGGTGGGCAAATTAGACTTATGCTGCACAAAAATTCGTACAGTACAAAGTTAATTTTTTTTATTTACTATAAATATCCCAAATATATGTTACATGAGGTTGCGACGGTTCCTGAGCTACGCTAAACTTTTGAGGGCAAAAACAGAAAATTTTTGCACTTTTTCAGTTTTTTTATCTTAAATTTGAAAACGAAGCATCCTACAGAAAAGTTCACTCAAATGAGTATTAAATAATATAAAATATCGCGTAATATGGATCTTTAAAGTTAAAATCAATTTAACATATATTTGGAATTAAAAAAAAAATCCAGCTTTGAACGAATTTTTGGTCAGTGAGAAACATGACTTTTTTGGGCCATGCTTTTATTGGAGGCTAATTTTCCTCGCCTAAAAATAAAGGTAAAAAAATAAACTGTGATTCACAGGACCAAAGCATAATATAAGATAATGGCACCTGGCAGCGTGAGAATCAAAACAAAAAATTAAACTTAACTACTTACTTAAAAAGCTATTCTAGAATAAATTAGTTTTGTTACAATCACAATTTTTGTTTTTAAAACTAGCCTATAATTAACTAAAAAGTGGAGTTAAGGCCACAGTACTAAAACCAAAGTTACGATAAAGTACAAAAGTTGATTGCATTTTATAGTAGTGTGACCTTACAATATAAACAAAATAGAAGAAAACTTGGATATTATTATTGGGTAGGTACCAACTTTCTCCTACAATAAAAAACAAATTTTACTATAAAAAGAAAATGGTAGAAAGAAGAAGAAATGATGAAGAAATGATTAAGAAATACTTAAAAGCGACCAAGAAATAGTTTTAAAACTATCTCAAGAATCCATTTCAATAAATCTAAACATGGCAGTTTTAACATAACAGTTATAAAATTAGAATGTACAAAAATTTCGTTCAACTTCGTTTTTCGTCGATAATATGTCAATATTTCATTTTATTTAAATCTTTTGGCACTTCTATTGGCAAGATCTTTATTTATCCTAAGTGATGGATATAGTAGTTTGTCAGGAGCATCCAATATATATTTTTTTAATTTGGATACAAAGGTAAGATATGGTCATTGTAAGATAAAAAGGAGGCATACATTCTTATACATATTTCTTGGTACATATATAAGACAATTTCATTGTTTATATTTAATACAGCTTATGTAGAATCTGTTTTCCTACTCAAAAAATAATAAATATGTAGATAAAGGTATTTATTTTAATTTAAATTTTGTTCATTCCAATTATACCAAACATTTACTGACTTTACCTAACTCATATGCAACTAATGCCTCAAAATGCTCCCCTTGTATCTTACCCTGACAATATAATTTCTTAATTCATTCAGTATGGCCTTGGATCATATGGAGGTGCATTAAATCCTACATATCTATTATTTTTTCTATGTTGGAATCCACTACCAGGAGCAGTATTATAATAAATAACCCTCCTGATACCGAACGGGTCAATATATCCAAAACTACCAGATCTTTTATCGCCTGGTAATGTCTCTTCTTCGTGGTAAGCTCGTGGTATATAGTATCTAAACCCATCGTTAGAT
>OV651829.1:11787137-11812078 GCA_927349885.1 Psylliodes chrysocephalus
GCCGTTTAAACCAGAATCAAATAGGTCTAATAACACTAGCCAACAGATTTCTAGATCAACTAAGGTTTCATTTCATGCCACGTCTCAACCAGCAATGGTACCCACATTCCAGTCCCAAAATAATGCGTACCCATACGCTCAAGTGTGTAACATGAGTAATGATAAAACTCACAAAATTTACTCTTATCCAAAATTTATTCCATTGAATACTCCTGAGAGGACATTCTTCATTGCCAACAACCAACTTTGCTTTAATTGTTTAAGAAAAAACCATTTACACTTGTCTCTCCTTATCAAATTGTGCCATGTATGACCAGAGGCGTCGTTCTCGGTTACATGACACCTCTACTCAATACTAACCACAATAACCTTATCACACTCCTTACCAAAACATTGCCTCCAATTATACTACTTCCCCTCCTAAAAGCTCTAATAATCAAGGGTCAGTTAGTAAAAATTCAGCAAGCCGGTCAAGTTGACTAATACCAACATCTTTATCTGCAACAATCACTCGTACAACAAGCAACTACGTTCTACTGAGTACTGCTCAAGTGCAAAAGTACTTTTGGATAATGGCAGTCAGATGTCATTTGTGACTGATAATTTTTTTACAAATTAAGTCTAGATTGCAATCAAGGTTCAATTCAAGTGTCAGGCAAAGGCCAAAACGAGCAAACAGTCAGAAGCGTAGCTGACTTAAATCTTACTTCACTTTTTTCACATTTTTTTACATTTCGATGCCACCTGCGCAGTCATACCTCAAATAACATACAAACTTCCACAGTTATCTTTGGATTCCCAAAAACTAAAAATACCGAATCATTTAAAATCCCAACTTGCAGATTAAGTATTTTACATCCTTCGACCATAGATATTTTGCTAGGAGCAGATGTCTATTACAGTTTGATTAAGCCAAGCATTCATAAACTAGGCATAGGGTTATCTACCTTATTCAATACTCAATTTTCCTGGTTCACACCAACTACAAAAATATTCTCATTATGTACAGTTTCCCATTGTGGATCTGATAAATAATCAGAGCACTTTTGGTGCGAACACAAAAGTGTTTTTTGGTACCAATCAGATTCATTTTGTTACCCCCACCTCAAATCATTTTTCATATCAACAATTAACCTTTTTGGGTGGGTTTGACGACCCCTTAATCGGCCCAATATCAAACATACATGAATCAAACATTCATTCACACACCCCAACGCACACGAGGTGCTTGGTGATGACCAATCAAATATTTCAACCCCTATTCCCGATCAGGAGTCAGAGAATAGTAACAGTTTTTCATAGCATTTTACACATTGCTCATTAAACATTTCGGGCATAGAAACCGATCTTGTGCATGTTACCAAATTTCACACCCCAGCTCAGCGAAATATGATAAAATTAGCTCAAATACTTCGTTTTGTACTCAAAATCTCAAGTTAATTTTACAAGGAGTAGCCAAGTTTACTCACTCCAGCGATTTGTTTACATCTGACATTTATTGCATGAGATTTATGTCTGACAATTGTTTAGTTCAGTGTAAACACTCAAAAATATATCTCCGAGAGAATTTTTTGTATGTTTACACTGGAGCAAAGTGGAGTAAACAACTGTCAGACATAAATCTCATGCAATAAATGTTAGATGTAAACGTACCTTTTACAGGACACTTTTATCTAAAGAAATATTGGGAATAAAACCAGTATTATTTCACTCAGATATATTGAAATCACCGAGTACAAGAAGATTTTTATCATATAAAGTTGTAAATATACATTTGTAGCATGGTCTTATTTTAAGGAGTAGGAAATCAATATTGGTATTTGAGGGCATTGGAACAAAAATATATCTTATATTAATCAAAATGGAATTTAGTTCCTTTCTCAGAGCACATAATATTATCACTCCACTAACTCTTGAAGAATTAGTTATTTCATATTTCCGATCAATCATGTAAACATCGAACGTAGCAAGATCTAATAGTTCTTCATCGTGAATCGTATCATTACAGCAGCTTTCTGTAGAAAAGTAACCTGCACATTGTGTAATGGCTAAAATACTTTCAAATAATTGGGTAGTTTTTATTCTAAGACCTCTGACAGTTTCAGAGTATTATATAAATTTAGAATTTGAACTATTAACATTATTTTTAGACGAATTAATTGATTGCTATTGGAACGGTACTATGTTATCTCTAAATTTTGTTTGTGTTCTCTTATAGAAGTTGCAATCTCTATCCCAAGCAACATGATCAATAGAGATAATTACGTTATGGTTAGATTTGAGATTAGTACAATTTAAACATTTCAAATTAGCAGAAGTACATTCTTTTATATATCGTGATTGAAGGCACATTTGGGACATGCAGGGTCTTTTTTATTGCGTTGATTTAATAAATGATAAAGACCCCAACAATTAAAACACCTACGTGGTTTCACGGCGCAGTAAACAGGACAATCGAAATCGAACCCAACAATCTGTTTACCAAGCTTCATAACTTGTGGTAAGTACTTGTGTCCACCTAGACGACAGCTTGGAACAGTTTGCTGTTCTTTAAATGCGCTTTACCGTATATTATTTCCGAAAAAGAATTTTGACTAAAACAGGATTTATTTTGTTGTTTAAGATAGTTCAAATTTTTCGGGCATATTGGCGATCTTGATTCGTGGATGGATAGAGGAGATATACTTCTCATTATATTTGTCACCTAGATTAGTATTGAGGATATGTTGAAATTTGAAAGTCATCTTTATTGTCATAACTAATAACCCTCCTTGGCGAGTTCCAGTGACATAGGAAACATTAATATTAGCCTTTATGAGATCGACACTTCGCAGAATTTTAGCTTTTGTTGTAGGCATGGGTTGGACTGTATTTTTCGGATGATGCACAAATTTAGATTTCAAAGCACTTATCAGCAAAAGTTGGTTCTTTGCTTTTGGAAATTTTCTCAGATATTAAATCTTTTAGGCTAGCTTCAATTGACTGGAAAGACGATTCTAATTTTAGGGTAATCTCTTTGCGAAAGTTTTCGAAGATTATAGATGTAACAACATCAGCTATTATCTTATTAATATTGTTGTTCATATCATTCACTCTTTCTTAAATTGTTTTATCGACAATATCAATTTTATTTTCACATGAATTACAAATAAAATACAGATTTCTTGATTTATGCAGCAATTGAAATTCAGCATTACTTAAAATTATGCAGTCTAGATGGAACCAATTACTACAGAAGCCTTCATAACCAAACAAATTTTCATCCCTCATTTTTTAATTTGCATTTGGCACAAGAATCAGGCATATTGCTTTGGATTTAAAAGTCACAACTTAATGTGTGCAATTGATACACGCCCAAGACTATTTTTAAGAAAAAGTAAATAGTAATTCGTGAGATTAAGGTTATCTTCATCGATAGAATAATCCAATTGTTGCAGTTAATAATGAAAATTAATCAAAGACGTACCTCCACTTCTTTAAATACATAAGATTCATAATCCCGCATTACTGGTTATCAGAAAATATTTTAAACAGAGATTCAAATAACGTTGATTTTAATATGCTGCGTTTGGATGAATCTGATATGTGTGAATTTTTTATTACGTGATTAGATTTAAATGTAGATGTAATAAACAAACGCTCTAGATGTAGTAAAAGTGACAATGACAAGTTAGAAGTTTATACTTTTTGCGTTTAACTTTTGAGACTAGAAATCAACCTCAACAAACTAAACAATCTTAAGGTACCATTTCGGTAGGCTCGACAGACGACCGCCGACGCGACAGACGACCGCCGACGCGACGGACGACCGTCGACGCGACCGAGAAGTGTCTCTTCACGTCTAAAATACATACAATTATATGAAACACATTTCGCACGTCACGATACGAGAAGTGTCGTCAAGACGACACTTCTTGACGACACTTCTGAATCTGTCTCGGGGCAAAGCGTTTGCTGCGTGTCCCCCTCGAGGTTGGAAATTTCTTTCGATGTAGGCAGTGTTGCCAGATTTTGGAGCAGTATGGGTGAAAAAAAAACCGTAGATCTGAATGGTAGATTTTAATACAGGGGGAAATAATTAAAATTTGCAGTGTAATAAATAAAAAAACAAGTATATAAGAAACGAAAAATAAACTTTTTTTCTACCCAAATTAGAAGGTAAACAAAGAATAAAAACAAATAATAACATTTTTAATATATACTTAACGTACGGAAACAAAAAAAAAACAATGACAAATAATAGGTACCTACTTCTTTTAGATCAGTCTAAATTAGGTAATTCAAAATCGTAGTGTTTGGCATATGCATGTTCTTTTTATGATGCCCTATTAATTCTTTGTTTCATTTTAAATAAAAAAAATGATTATCTTGATGTTTTTTTTTTATGGAGCCAACCTACAGTAGTGGATGCCTTATTACGCTGCTTTTACTGCAGAAAATTTACTAGAGAAAATATTCTTCAACCATTTGCTGAAGAATGAGGCAAACTTAATAAATTTAGAACAAAATTTGCTAGAGACAAAAATAGTGGATCTACGTAAAAACAGTAGGTTTGGCAACGCTGATCGTTCCCTCGAATGGTTATCCTGGTGTCTCGCGACCCGTCTCCAAGCTTTCGAAATGTACGGATCGTAACATTTATGCATCTGTCGTCCTTTGGGTCGCCTCGGTGGTCTCCTGTCTCCTGACGCGCCTACCGAAATGGTACCTTTACATTCACGCTAGCATAAACAAAGGATAAATCGATAAACTTGTAACTGAACCAACTAAAGTCGCTTCATAGAACTCCTACTTTCTGGCATGAAACGAACATCTCATTCACATAATACCATTTCAAATCGATGAAAAAAATGTAATCTGGACAGCTACATCTCGGATAAACAAACGCAGATGCGGATAAACGAACGCTCGAGATGTAAAAAATACATCGGATGTGGATATTCAAACGCAGCAATAGTTTCGCACACACAAAACAACATGTAAGATCAACTGCACATGACAATGTCACTGCTTAGCTTCCATATAAGCGAGGTGCCCATATTACATATAGGGCCCATATTTGGACTAATTCCTCTAGTTGAAAAAATTCACGTATGTCAGGCGATCAATTATTTTTGTCAGTTTGGATTTAATTCAGAGCCAATCGTAACTATCACATACATCCCTGTTATTGTCGAGGATGACATACTTTAGAGAATTTTTTTGAAGAACACTTTTTATGAGTAGATTATTACAATTGTTTCGGACAAGGCAGTTCAACTATTAACAGAATAGGTAGATACCTACTCTAATACAAATGTTGCAAAAGACATTCCAACACAGCAAAGAACTACATTTATAGACTGCAAGAGCTTCTTCGACGCAACTATATTAGTTGTTAAATTATTGAAAATTCTCAAAAAATTTAGGATCTGATGAAGATGGCTATCGAAAATGCCAAAACAATATTGCGATTTAATAAGAAACATACAATGTAGTTCAGTGTATTCAAGAAGAAATAGAAGATCGTGTAAATATGACTAGATGATGCAAAAAAATGTAAAAGGAGTTACGTGATCAGTGTGAACAACATACTGGGAAAGTAAAATGTAGTATTTAAACAAAGCTGAGGAAAATACGAAATGCTATATAAAGATACCGGATTCAAAAATGTATAAAAAAAAAAGAAAAAAATTTAAAAATCTACTCAATTCATCCAATAATATCAATTAAAAAAGCATTTCTTTAGCTAAAATCTTTGAAATTCTTATGAAAGGGATATTGCAAAAGAGCTGTTTTCAGAGATAATTTAGTTTGCAAATATCTGCAGTCTTAAAATTTAGATTTTTAGGAAAGGAAACAAAAAATAACATACCATCGGCATCTATCCAAGCGTAGGTGCCAACTACAGTGCCGTCTTCAAGTCGTTTTTCTTTTCGATACTGACCACTGTCAGTTTGGTATCGGAAATATCGTTCAGGACCCTCGTCAGTTTGGATGTGATATTGGTGTGGTGAAGGAGTCTCCCATGCTGGTATTTGTGGTGTAAATGTCGAAAACACTACCTGTAAAAAAAGAGGAACATAGAAAAAACAGTTATAATGTGTCTATTACTTAATTAGATAGAACCCGATTCTAGAGTATTCCAATTAAATGTTCTGCCATTTTAAATGAGATCTATAAAGGAAATTACATCTTTCTGTATTGTATAATTAATCATCTAATAGTCTGTATTGAAACAATTAAATTTTTATAAAACTAATTAACAATATATAGTTTTGTATATAAATTTATCAATAAAAATAAACGTAATAGAAGGTGTTTATCCAACAAGTAAAAAAACTTTAACATTATCGTTTAATTGGAGATTTATTATCATTACTAAATGATTTCTTGGTTAATTAAATTTGATTACGGCTAATTTGCATTTGATGGTCGTACATCATTTTTTCCAATTAACGAAATAACAGTGTTTTGTGAGATAAAATTAAATCATTAGTGTATTAATAATAAGTAACCGAGAGTATCGGAAGGACAAAAATGTCAAAACACGCAATTTTCTGTGAGGAATTTGGTAAATAAATAAAAATAAAAAGGACAAGGTTAGCCAATATTTTATTACTATACTCTGTTTTTAAATTGAAAAGTCCTATTTACACAGGGAAAAATAACTAAAAAAGTAACTAGATATCATTTTAGCGGTAAATTTGAATTTGTCTTGTATCATTTCAAGAAAAACATGTTAAAACTTTGTTATGAATGCATTGAAGTCAAAGTTTAGGTAACCAACGAATAGAGATGACACTAAATTGTACTTAATCAGTTTTTTTATTAATAATTGTACTTTAGCTGTAATTAAGTTCTTTCGCTAATTCATCTCATATCGCAGTTCGCACCAGTATGATGGGAAGAGAACCACCAGAGCAGCGACTAAATGTCAGTAAATGTCACCCAATGACACAACAAAATATAAAATATCTGTTTACATTTCCAATTTAAAGTTTTAATTCGAAATTTCATTCATTTTTTTATAAGAAACTGATTAGGAAATTATAAATCTATTAAAATAGGAGAAAAAAAAGTAAATGGTAGGTATTTCAATTTGATGGAAAAATAAAAATTGGTATGTGAGTTTTATTTGTTAGAAATGCAATTAAGCATACCTGTTATTACCTACCTACAAAAAATATTTAAGAGGAACTAAAAAATATGAAGCTAGAGAAGAGCTTATTAAAAATGCAGAATTATGGCAGGTACAAAAAAAAACTGTTTATTTATAGGTATATGTTTATTATTTTATTTGTAACATTTTTTCTCATTAAACTACAAGATTACCATTAGTTGTTTGTAGTAGTTGTAGTTGGTATGGATTTCCTAATTAAATAAAGGTTCTTTTTTCAGGTAAAATGTAGCAAAGTTCTAAAGTATAATATGTGATATGTTTGCAGACAAGTGCATTAAAATCAAATAAATCAAATGGACAAGGATCATCACTATACGAATTTTGTCCCCACTAACAATATGTTATATTCAACAGTGAAAAGTGTAAACTTGTTGGCAACAGCTTTTTAAATGTATGTAGAAGTCCAAGAAAATGTAATGGTACCAGCTTTTACTATAATAATAATGGTTCTTATCAATCTCCTGTTTTGTGTAGGCAGGATTTATAATTGTTGCAATAAATTCTACACTGTGTATCAGAATGTATTTGGTCTTCTCGAAAACATATTTTTATACAATATTAAACAGATGGTATATTTTTTTAAGACATTCTTTAAGTCTTTTGAAAATTAAATGTGTATTTGCAGGTAAAATAAGATAAGTAAAGATTATTAAGGCTCTTTATAAAAAAGGTAATTTGTAACTTTGTTTTAGCAGAAGGATTTCCTACACCAAATTTAAAATATTTTTTTATAACCAAGTAAAAGGTCTTTAGTATGATCGGTAGATTATATTTTCATTATATCAGCACTACATATGTTTCGAAATAAAATGCCATCTTCTTAAACATTAAAAAAACATTTAGGGACATAACAAACACTTTAAATTGATCATGGACGAAACCCATCTTTTTGTTTGTAATAATATGTAGGTGTATGTATTCGAAGTATTAATATTTGATTTAACAAAATTATTAGGGAAACAAAAATAAAAGTTTTTACTGAATTAAACATTAACAGTGGCGGTACAGTATAATTTAAATAGTTTGCAACTAGTTTATTAAATTAAAATAAATGTTAGACAAATCTTTTACACATGTCAGTTTTATTTTTTACAGAGTTTAATATGTGTAAGTGGAGTTATAATCTTTGAAGTCTATTTTATAAACTACATTTAGTTGATTTGCTTTCTGAATTTGGGTTTTAAATTTGAAAATAACGTTTGATTTATGACCATTTTTTACATTATATCTAGAGCACATTTTCGACACTTGTTTGGAAAGTCCATTTACATACACTGAGAGAATTATATTTAAAAAGTTTTTTGTTGAGAAATTTCTTGCTACCACAAATAAATTTTCAGCTACAATGAAAAAAATACATTCATGCAACTAAATAAAATGCTATTTTAAAGTAGTTTTGTCGCCATACAAAAAAAAATTGTTACCTTTGCAAATATTTTTTTTCAGTCTATAGAACCAGCAAAAATAATTTTTGCTCTTAAAAATAGTTTTTAATTACTAAACATTTATTTTCTGTAGTAGAAATTCAAAATATTAATACGTATATTTTTCATCATAACAATTCGCTTTTTAAGTCCAATAAAAAATATCTTTAGAAAATAACGATCGGTTTCGATCGAGAGCTTTTTCGTCTATACTCGAGAAAATTTTCGTGTATTCGGCGTACTCCGTTCAGTACTTTCCCGGTATATCGGCAGACACAGAGAAGAACAAGCCGATGATTGATTTGTGATTTTAGTTATAATTAATAATTACCCTAGCCGCCAGCAAAGGTCATCCACGTTACGTTGGCAAATCGTAGGTCTGACGTTATTTTTGCAATAATTGTGCATAAGTTATGTTCGTTTTCCAATGGATTACACAGAGGAGCTGACTAATTGGAGACTTCAGGATTTTGTTGAAAATTTTAAGGGTAAGTACATAACGTATAATATAAAAGTATTTTATATCTACTAATTTATCGGTTTCAAATGTATTGACCCCTCACATTAACTTTAATTAAGGAAAAAACAGTAGATAAAGCGAAAAATCTTGCAAAGGTTTTCCATTAAGATATTAGAAATTCCTTTTTCTATCTTCATGGAACTTGGAGGCTATTTTGAGTAATGAGGGTTAAATGTTTAAGATTAAAATTATTTGTTCCAGTGACGTTAACAGATATTTTTAACAAAACCATGGGCGAAGTTAAGGGGGGGCTACAATTATGAATAATAATAAGTCTGGCTGATTTACGAAATTGGCTAATGAGTCTGGTAACATCTTCTAAATCAAAAAAATATAATATTTTTGCTTTTATTTTACCGGGTTTAAAAATTTGTCACGTGATAGATTAAATTATAATTTTACACCTCTATTTTATAGCCAATCAAATGCTGTTATTTTAAAATGCTTCCATGACAACCAGAAAAATTTCCGGAAATTTTTCTTTTGGTGGGTACCCTGAACGAAATTATACTTAAAATTTTTTTGACAGTTGAGCAGCTCTTTCATGCATATAATATTACGACGCAACGCAATAGTGTGATTAAAAAATTTGCCATTTCAGTGGTTAATATTTTATTTAATACAAATTATAACTAGGTAGAAATACAGTACATTTATTTTAATAATAATTAGGTTTTTCGCGTCAACTAAACGACTTTAAATATGGCAAATGGTCATGGTATGGCCACAGCATGTAAAACATATGTTTTTTTATTTGATTTTAGTCGTTTTAATGCATATCTGTAAAGTTTTAAAATTTGTATTTTTTGGTGTAAAACTTTCTTACCCAATACCACACGTGCCTAAATTATTATCAGAAATTTTTTGCCCACTTTTGTATGACCGAAGGAGTGGTTACGGTTTCGGCCAACTTTGGCTTTAAATAAGAGTTTCGACTACAGTTTCGGTTTCGCCGGAAAACTGGCCGAAATTGCAGCCGACAACGAAACTACTTTTAAAAGTTTTCGTTTTATAATTGGTTGTGTCCGGCACAATGGCGACTGTGCCGGGTGCCATTCCTACACAGTGCACGTACATACAAACTTATCTGCTTTGTTTCAAGTGAACATGTCAATAAATTTATTAATGGCTTCTTTTGATCACATAAATAAATTGGTAATAAGTAAATGTAGCTAAAATTTATAATACGAGTTAATTAGTCTAAAACAAGAATTACAATAAGATATTGCAAATTTCAATAAGAGATTGCCTTAAAAGAAAGTTCTTGTTTCTGTTTCGGTTTCGGTCGAAACTAAGAAAGGAGCCGAAATTTGGTTTCTGTTTCGGTTATGAAACCGTATTTCGGGATGTTCCACATAAGCCAGATTGTATTTTAAGCTGTTATCATAACTTACATTTTTCTAGTAGTGATAACACTTGGGCATTGCCAACTAAAAGGACACCTTAGTAAACTGAGAGTAGTAGAAGCTAGTGACTGCAGATTCTGTAAGGAGGAGGAAGAAACATTCATTTACATTTTAACTGAATGTGTAGCACTCCAGAATCCAAAGGCACTATACCTAACTTGAAGCCACTCCAAATCCTACAATTCCTTGAGAAGATATAACTGGAAGGGTCGTTATTCGCGATTCAAGCTAAGTGATACGCCCTCTGGAGGAAATTTGTAGAAGGTCCCTATAAGTAGGATATCGTTCAGTGTTGCCAAAACTAGCAAAATTTCGCTACGTCGTCGGATTTTAGCTCTTGAAGAAGTGGACAAGATCTTTTATTTAAGAATCAAAATTTGTGTATAATAATATGTAATCATACTGTTTATTTATTTAAGGATTTTTTTATTAAACCGATTTATTATATTGATTTTTTAAATTTCAGTTCATTTATTAATTTTGTATTAAAATCAGTTCATCATTTGGCAATATTGGCGTTTATTGTTTACCTACATTTTAATTTGTATCAATTACAATTCGAGTTTTTTTTTTACTTTTTAGCTTTAAATTTGTTAATTTCTTCTAGTATGTGATAGTGTTTATATTAAAAATGAAATCTGCGAAAAAGTCCCCAGCAAATTACAATCTAGATTGTGTTAATGTCAAAATCAAAACTGAAGTATTCATAATTTTCCAATGCAAGTCGTAAAGTTTTGTTTTTTACCATAAATGGATATCTACAAATTCACAATATTAAAATTTTGTAAAACTTTGTTTAGAATCGAAACTGTAATCTGATTTGTGACGGTTTTAATACCATTTACATGTATACAAAGTACTACATAATTCACTTCATAATATAAGAATAAGTCTAGTAAGATATAATTTCAACAATAATAAACGTTTGGTACCTGAAATGTCCTTTTAAACCACATAATAAAACATGTCCTGGGTTTAGTAAATACGTATTTCTAGATATTCTTGTAGCAACCAATAGGTGAATATTTCCAACAAATTAAGTCATACACATGATAAAAATTAACATTAAATGAAACTCAAAAACACTATTACAATGAGAATATTATCTAAAAACAGTTTAAAAAAATCACAAATACAAAATCCGCCCAAAACAAACACATGTAAATAAACAAACATCCTACTTATAGGTGACAATTGACAGGCGCGCGAAAATTAATTTAAATCGCGAATAGGCATTGAGACATTTCCTTGCTGCATTAGCGACAGAAGGGGGTACAATAAATCTTTTAGGTCGCAGTGTATTAACACCCCATTCCCAAAATAACATAACATAGTGAGAACACTGCAAAAAAATGAAATCCATCAATTACAGTTCATATTTTTTATTTTTTAATCATTAAGATTACATATACGTTAAAATTAGATATTTTTGTTTAGAATCGATGAAAAATAGCATTTTTATTTTTATTTGGGCCACATTTAAAAAAAATAAATTTTAATCAAATTGTATGAAACTAACCTAATTACGAGTATTAAAACTAAAAACCTAAAAATGACGGTGGAGCTGAGGACAAAGCATCTGCCTTCCACGCAAATAGCCTGGATTCGAATCTGGACGAGGGGCTAATTTTTTTTATGTTTATTTTATTTTATGAATAAATAAAATTAATTAATTATTTTAAAATTAGTTATTTTGTCTAAACCTAAACTATTTTTTTAAATTTGTAAATTTTCGTTAGTGGTTCGTAGAAAAAATATACTGTATAACTCGAGTGGATTGTCCATATCTACTCTTGTTGCACAAACTATTATTTCATGACTGCGAAAATGAGGAAAATTTTTGTGATGAAAATTTTTCACTTAATACAACTATATATTATATAATATTTTATCTATTTTCATAGATTTGCCAGAATTTTTTTACTTAACTTTAGTATATCTCTAGAACTATTATATATTATATGACTTGGGCTAGGGCTTTAGCCCCCCCAGATCTGATGACATAACTTCGCCCATGAACAAAACACATGTATGTCAGTGTTTTTTGATATTTTTATTAAATTAAAAAATAGAAAACAAAAATGTTTTGTAATTATTTTTTTTGTACCACTTTTTGGCAAACTAAACATGCACATCTTGTAACGAGCATTTGGATACTCGTTAGGATTTTATTTTTTTGTGTATATTTATATTTATTATTCAAACATAAAGGATAATAAATATCGTTAAAGTCATTGAAATTGTTATTTCATATTTTTATATTTAATATTTGAGAAGCAACTTTTCGAGTGCACCCTGTATTATTAATTCGAAGTTTCTCGAATGTTCTATGTGTGATGACGCTACGCTACGTCAGAGGAGGGGTGTGAGAGACTATAAAAGACCGTTCATCGAAACGCGGAGTACTTTTTGATTTGGTAAATTCAACCCACCTCTATCTTTTCTTTTCTTATCTCCGGAGAGTTTAGTTTTAATCAAAGTGTGGTTATAGTGAAATGGTTTAGTGTTTAGCAATAGGTAATGTAGAGCGTTTTCTTTATTTGTCTTTAAGGTAGATTGTTGGCTAAATGCTGCATTAGAATTTCATTAATTGTCAGGTATTTTTTTCTTGGCGAAAAAGCCGGTTGTGTCTTAACAAGGGATTTTGACCTTTATTGCGTTGTAAATGCTCATGGCATAGTTTAAATTTCATACCTGCTACGAATTTTGACCTTTATTGCTTCGCTATTTAAGAGTATTTTTCCGGTGAGCAGGGATTTATCGATTTGTGTCAATTTGTCAATGGATAATTTGCAGTGTTAAAATAAAATAATAATTTGTTCATTGTTTCTTTTTCTATTGTGTAATAAATCGATGAAGCGCTAATTACTGGATTATTGTAATTTTTTTGGTGAGCTAATTATTCTAGGTGCGGTGTTTAGGTAATAATTTGTCTTTTGGAGAAATATTGAAGGTTTGCTACGTTACTTATCGCCACGAAATATTAAACCGAATTCACTAATAATACACGGAGATAAAGCGGCTTCCGGACAGCTTATATACAAAGGTTGCTTATTTCTTTCTTCTCTCATCTTTTCTCTTCACTTTCTTAGTACTTTTTTATTAATTAACAAAAGCATAGTTCCTGATAAAGGAAGCTACGCTACTAAATGCCGGTTAATTAATAAAAAAGGTACCCTACTCTAATTCTATCTCTACTATCCTATTTCCTTTTAAGTTTTTTCATTATTTTATTATTTTTGGGGTTTTTTTGTTTGATATAACCATAGGGTTATAGGGGATTTAGATTGTTAAATCTATTGTCTAAATTATCTGTTGATAATTTTAGTATTTTTGGGGATTTAAAACCAATTATATTTAATTGATTCCTTTTTCAAATATATTTAGGATACCACTTCATGGTTTTAAATTAATCAAGGGGGTAATTATTAGTTTACCAACTAAGCTTAACTTTGGCTACCTAATTTTAAGTTTCAGTTAACTTTCTGAATAAGTTAACCTTCTGTTAACTTATTTAGTTTTAATATTGTTATTTTTTCCACACAGGTGGATATAATTATCAGACTAAATGGTCTAGAACCTCGTTAAGGGTATATCGTTGGGGAATAATAGCATTCCTTCATTATTATCAGTCTTTTGGGCAATTTACGTAACCTCAGGGGTAGTAAAAGACGTCTTTTAACCACCATTTTTCTGTATTGCCAATATAAGTAGCTCACACACACATATGTTTCATTTTCATGCACTGGGAGTATTACCGATGACAAGTTAAGCCAACAGACCAGAAAAGTTTTGAAAGTTAGTCGATCCAAGTGGAAATCGAGTTCCTCAACATCAGAACGTCGGTGTATCTGCAACCCATAGAATTGAGAGACCTTATAGTGTACAAGGCTCCTTCCTGAATAAGAACCAAATGCACCACCACCTCGTTTGAACTTCTGAAGAGGCTCGATTACCTCCAGAACCAGCAGGACCATCCCTCAGCCTAGTCATCCGGTAACTTAAACCGAAACACAGCCGAGCTTACTTGTATTTATTTATGTACAGGTTACTTAAATTGCGAATATCATTTTTTTCATTTTTTATAACTATTTAATACCTAAGTTTTATAATTTTCTACATTTGGAACCTTCAGTTCAACTTTAACTATATTTTGTTATTTTCCAGAACCCTCAGTTCTGTATTTGTCAATTATTATTATCTTATACTTTTCTACATTTGGAACCTTCAGTTCAACATTAACTATATTTGTTTTTTTAAGAACCCTCAGTTCTGTATTTGTCATTGTTGTGGACAATAAAATCTAAATTGAATTTATCTGTTTTAATTTACCTGATATTCATTTGAATTTGAACTTATCGTATCTTATCTTGACAGTTGTCATAATATAGTTTTGTTTCCTATTTTGTTTTTCTCTGAAAAAGTATATTTTTTTAATATAGTCAAAACAGGTGGCGCCTTGTTCAAATTCAGATAATCATAAAAGTTCCAAAATAAATAACTGAGAATTCACAACCCTGAGTATAATAAATTTTACCATTTTCCTGTATGGAAAATTGTAAAATCTTAAATTGAGCTTAAATCACTATAAATCTGTCTTCCAAATCAGACAATTCCAGCTAAAGGCTTGCATTGGCTTTCAATGGGCCTTAACACCTTTTAGAAAGCAATGAAACTGCTGCATTGGCGCCCAACCAACCAGTTTTTTTGGACTTTTTTATGATTTATCAGGTAAAAGAAACAAGTTGTTAATAGATACAAGTAAAGTGGCTTTGGTATTTGTTTTTTACTTTAATGTTTACTATCTTTTGGTATATCTTATCTATTTTTCGTACTTTTTATTGGGTTTGAGAATTTTATTTGAAAATAAATTCCATATATTATTGGGAAATTAAACTTGGTAAATTTTATCAACATTTTTTTGATACTTGGTGTATAAATGTTTTTGATGGGAATTAATTCAATATTTTTCGTATCGTATATATCGTATCGTATTTACAATTATTGTAGATAATTAATGAGTAGTTGGAAGTGAACTTGACTTTGAAAAATTAAAAATTTTTTTCTCATGTCATAAAACTGATTGAAATTTTTTTCGAAATATTTTATAGTAGTTTGGTTTGAGTTTCTTTGAGATTAGAGAACTATTTTTGGTACTGCATTAATCAATATTATAATAAAGATGGACCCACAGGCTTTAAAAGTTGAAGAATTAGATTATGAGTTGGCTATTAGAAATTTAAAACCACAGGGTAATGTAGATACTAAAAAGAAAATTTTAAGGGGTGTTTTAAGTCAGGAAAGTGCTGATAGAAGTTTTCAAGGGTTGACAGAACATCCATTCTCATTTGAGGATGATGTTAAGGGTGTCGAAGGGACTTTGCAGGATTTAAAAAACATTATTGGGGATTTTACTGGTACAAAGCAAGATCCAACTTTTAAGAGGGTTTCAGCTAGACTAAAACATGTTTCCGGTAGAATATATAAAATAAAAAGCGAAACTAGTGATGAAGGTACAAAAAGGGATAATTTATATTATGACATGTTAGCATTAGAAGCAGATTTAGATTTGAAAGTTAGTGGAAGTACCTCAACCCCTACAGTTAGGAATAGTAATGATATTAATAATTCAGAATCTCATAATGTTTTTTCAAAAAGATCAGTACCTCCTTATAAATGGAATATTTCTTTTGACGGAACAGGTCAGAAGGATTCTGTTAACTCATTTTTAGAAAAAGTAGAAATGCTTAGTATAGCTAGGAATGTAACGAAACAAGAGCTGTTTGATTCAGCTTGTGATTTATTTAAGGGAGTAGCTTGGACTTGGTTTTTGAATATAAGGGCAAAGGTTAATTCATGGGATGGTTTAGTTACAAAGCTCAGGGAGGACTTTTTGCCATATTATTATGATGAAGATCTATTAAGGGAAATAAATTCTAGAACACAAGATTCAAATGAAAAAGTAGCGTTGTTTATTTCATCAATGGAGGGACTTTTTAATAGACTTTCAAAGGTACCTGATGAGCTTACACGGGTTAATAAAATAAGACGAAACCTTTTACCATTTTTTATTTCAAATTTAGCGTTACAGGAACCTAAAACAGTTACGGAACTGACTGACTTGTGTAAAAAATTAGAGGAATCTCGAATTTGGTCGGAAAGGTATAGACCTCCACCACATCCTAGTTCCGGATTGTTGGAACCTGATCTTAGTAATACTTTGTTTCAAGCTGCAACTTATAAAGGTGGTTCTCAGTCTGAAAGATACGAAAACAATAATTTTTCTAAGAAATATCAAAATAACTTTTCGAATAAAAATGTTAACGCATCCGCTTTATCTTCGTCAGTGTGTTGGAACTGTGATAGGCCAGGGCATTTGTATAGTAGATGTTTTAAGAAGCGAATGATTTTTTGTTTTGGCTGTGGAAAGAAAAACATAGTAAAGAGTAAATGTGATGTCTGTATGTCAAAAAACGTGCAGGAGGCTGGAGGCAAAAGCCTGAACGTTGTCTCCAGTTCTGCAAACGAAAGTTCACCCAAACCAAGTGGCTCACAAGGTCGAAAAGCAGGGAAACAGTAGTAAAAACATCTTTACCGGAATGGAAAAATTATTTATCTTTTGTAAAAAAATTTTTAAATGATTTGAAGTTAGCAACAAACATATGTCCTTTGTTCATTAAAAAATTTGGTGATAATAGGCCGTATATTAGAATTAAACTATTTGGACAAGAACTGTTAGCTTTAGTAGATACCGGTTCAAATAGTACAATTTTAGGTAGTTTAGGATTTTCTTTTTTGCAACATAATAACGTTCCCATTTTATATGATAATTGTATGAAAGTTACCACGGCAGATGGTAAACTGCAGGATTGTTTAGGATATATTTGTGTGCCTTTAACAATATCTAATGTAGTAAAAGAGGTAAAAATTTTAGTGATTCCTTCAGTTAAACATACATTAATATTAGGTATGGATTTTTTGAAATTATTTAATATTGAAGTAAATTTTTCTAGTTTTAATTATATGGTTTCGAATGAAACTTCAGTAGTAAATACGATTAAATCGTTGATATGCCTTAGTGATAGTCAGAAAAATCAACTTGAGATAGTGATAGAGAAATTTAAAGATATAGCTCCTGAGGATAGCATAGGTCGAACACATTTAATTGAACATGAAATAGATACCGGTACCTCAAAACCTATTTGTCAGAAACAATATCCATTGTCCCCAACTATGCGAAATCATCTTAACAAGCAAATAGATGAAATGTTAGAGTTAGGTGTAATTGAACCTAGTAAATCGGCTTGGTGTTCACCGTTGTGGTTAGTACCTAAGAGTTCTGGAGAATTTAGGGTTTGTTTTGATGGTAGGAAGTTAAATCAGGTTACGTTACCAGATGCATATCCTATGCATAATATCGATGCTATCTTAAATAAATTAAGAGATGCATGCTATCTTAGTTCGATTGACTTACGTCACGCTTTTTTTCAAGTACCACTAGAGAAGAGTTCTAGGGAAAAAACGGCATTCGGAGTATATGGTAGAGGGTTATATCAGTTTTGTGTGATGCCTTTCGGTTTACTAAATAGTCCAAAAACGATGGCACGTTTAATAGATATGGTCATAGGTCCGTCATTGGAACCTTATTGTTATGCTTATCTTGATGACCTTATTATCGCAACCCCTACATTTGAATTACATTTAGAAGTCCTAAATCGTGTTTACGAAAGGCTTAGGGATGCCAAATTAACAATTAACTTAAAAAAGAGTGAATTTTGTTTGTCTTCATTAAATTATCTTGGCTATGTGATCAATGATAAAGGTTTACATACAGATCCGGGGAAGGTAGAGGCAATAGTGAACTATAAAATCCCTACAACAACTACAGAAATTAAGAGGTTAATAGGTCTCGTGGGATGGTATCGCAGATTTATCAAGGACTTTTCGACTGTCGCAGCCCCTATAACTGATTTGTTGCATGGTAGGAAAAAAGGTCAGTCTATAATATGGACCTCGGAAGCTGATGATGCTTTTAAAGAGATTAAGTTGCGTTTAACGAACGCTCCTGTGTTAGCAAGTCCTGATTTTAGTAAACCATTCACAATACAGTGTGACGCAAGTGATTTTGGACTTGGTGCTGTTTTGTATCAAGACTGTGATGGTTTGGATCATCCGATAGCCTATGCAAGTAGATCTTTGACTTCTTCTGAGAGGAAGTATACCGTAACAGAAAAAGAACTTTTAGCCATATTGTTTGCAATGGAAAAGTTTAGGTCTTATGTGGAGGGTACACATGTAACTATAGAAAGTGACCACAGCTCATTACAGTGGATTACGACTTTGTCAAACCCTAGTGGTAGGTTAGCTCGATGGGCTATGCGGTTATCTCAGTATAACTTCACTATCAAACATCGTAAAGGTGCCTTAAATGTAGTAGCAGACTCATTGAGTAGATCAGTAGTGGATATTGCCGTTGTTGACATATCTACCTTTAAACCAGACAACTGGTATAGGAACATGATTCATAAAGTAATGACTTCACCAGAAAAATTTCCCACTTTTCGTGTAGAAAACAATATCTTGTATAAGCATGTATTTTCTAATAATCCTATTGAGTCAAATCTAACAAATTGGAAAATTGTAGTACCTACTTTTAATAGACCTGAAGTTCTGAAACTTTATCATGATGATGAAACTGCCGCACATTTAGGAATGACTAAAACTTTGTATCGAATTTTAGAATTATATTATTGGCCTAGAATGAAGAAAGATATATGTTTGTATGTTAAAAAATGTACCGTATGTGCAGCTAGTAAATCAAGTAATTTACCGCGTGCCGGACACATGGGCACATATAAAAATATTAATTTTCCATTTCAGTGGATATCGGCGGATCTTATCGGCCCTTACCCAAGATCTAAAAATGGTAATGCCTATGCATTAGTAGTTGTAGACTGGTTTACGAAATTTTGTCTTATTCACCCTATGCCAAAGGCAAATTCAAAAAATATTGTTAAGTTTATAGAAAACGAGGTTTTCTTAATTTACGGGGTACCTCAAATTTTTTCTTGTGATAATGGTTCACAATTTATTAGTAAGGAATTTAAAAATTTAATGCAAGAGTACAAAGTACAGGAAATTTTTTATAATGCAAATTATCACCCTCAAATTAATCATACCGAGAGGACTAATAAAGTCATTGTAACAGCTGTTAGGTCCTATGTTCATGAAAACCATAAAATTTGGGATGCTAGTATACATAAGGTGGCTCAAGCCATTAGGTTAGCAAAGCATGATGTAACTGGATATAGTCCGTCATTTTTAAATTTTGCAAGGAATGTTCCTTTAACTGGGGATTTTTATGGGAAAATTTCAGAAAACTCGGACAATGTAGTATCGGTTGGTGAAAAATTACAGTTAGTTAATGATATTCAAACTTTGCCTACTTTATATGTTGATGTCAGGGAAAAACTGAAGAAAGCTCATTCAAAGTATGAGAAATTATATAATTTACGGAAGAGGGACGTAGAATATCATGTAGGGGATAAATTGTGGAAAAAGAATTATATACAGTCTAATAAAGGTGAAAACTTTGCAGCAAAGTTGGCTCCTAAATTTATACCGTGTGTGGTACATAAAGTAATATCGAAACTAGTCTATAACTTACGTGATCTTGAAGGTAAAGACCTGGGTAATTGGCATGTTAAGGATATTAAGGGTACTTTTTATGATAATGAGGAAAATTTACCTGAAGATGACATAGTGGATATTTAGGAAATATAGTTTCGTACAGTAACAAGGTTGTGCTTGTTTTATCGTATCGTATCTTTATCGTTCCTTTTAGAGGTAACTTTGGATAGCTTTTAAGGCTAAAGTAGAAAATTTTTTTTGTCGACAGTAATATTTACATATGATTTCAACCATGTTGTGTGTTATGTACTAGTAGGATCGTTTGGAGTGATTGTGTGATTGTGCGCACACAAGTATCGTATCGGATTGAGATGTTAATACTTTCAAGATTAGTCGAAAGTATTATGGGTATTTTATAGTATCATTGAGATGATAATGAGTTATCGTGTCGTGTATCGTATCGGAAAGTTAAGACTTTCGTATAGTATCGAAGTTACCAGGTGGTTACTTATGTGTATCGGATATTGTCATGTTAGATGGTATCATATCGTTAGTTTTTTCTTTAGAGAAGTTTCTCAAAGAATGTTAGGTAATAGACTACAGGTGGTTAGTTATTGTAAGCAGGTTGTTGAGTTAGACATTTTCAGATAATTTGTCTCTTATTAGAGTAAGAAAATGTTGTACTTAACAAGTGGCTGAAAAAGTTGTAGTAAATTATTGGATAACTAGGACAATATACATTTTTGGATAGTGGTTGAAATTATATATACGTATGCTGTGTTTGGAGATGCAGGCTATGATCTGAAAGTTGTAGTGGGAGTGTTAGATCATAGTAGCAGATTGTGTCTTTATTATACCGATTTTGACTTATTTATTATACCGATTTTGACTTATTTATTACCGATTTTGACTTATTACCGATTTTGACTTATTTATTACCGATTTTGAGTTTGAGGGTTATGCAGTACACTCAATCAGGTGTAGCTACGTAATGGGTATAATCTCTCAATTTTTCTTCTTCTTCGTTCTTTCTTTCTTCTTTCCTTAGCTATTAGTATATGCGTGAACGATGGTTCTCTGTCAGACTTCGGACTTCTGGGGTGAGATGTTCCTTGGTGTATTCCTGTTAATTTTTATGTTTTTACTTTATTTATGATTTAAGGATGGTTTGGAAGGGATTACTATTTGGATTTTTCTGCCGGGAATATCAGTACAGTCTACGGGTAATGTGGGTATTCTCGCGGGTGATTCTGACCAAATCAGGCCTTTCCTAATTCCCATAACCTCATACATCTGCCTTAAGAATAAGAATGGATGCGGAGTCCTTCGTGTCATTCAGCCGATAGTGGGTGGTTAAATCGTCGGACCATCATTTTAAATTTCCGATTTTTACGCTTTCTTTCTTCTTACCGATTGTGACGATTTTTTATTGCCAGAAATGACCTTCAGTCTTTCTTTTCAGGGTGGTGACTTCCCATTAAGTCAAACTGGGGGGTAATATCGACCTTCGGTGTTGGGTAGCCTGTTGCTTGGAGTTGTCTCTGGTGTGTGCGGGTCACTACCGTAGTCAGGGACGAGGTTTTCGATACGCAAGTATAGTCTACGCACCCTAGACCGTGTCACGTTGGTGTTGCGGCGAGGGATTCGTTCGCGCTGTGGATGTCTCTGGGGGATAGGTTTGTTTGGCATGGTTTGGTTGATGTTATTTCCAGGTTAGTTAGGTTAAGTTAGTTAGGTTAAGTTAGTTAGGTTGATTTTTGGTAAAAATTAACTTCGTTAATTTTTTTCACGGGGACCCGGGGTGTAACGAGCATTTGGATACTCGTTAGGATTTTATTTTTTTGTGTATATTTATATTTATTATTCAAACATAAAGGATAATAAATATCGTTAAAGTCATTGAAATTGTTATTTCATATTTTTATATTTAATATTTGAGAAGCAACTTTTCGAGTGCACCCTGTATTATTAATTCGAAGTTTCTCGAATGTTCTATGTGTGATGACGCTACGCTACGTCAGAGGAGGGGTGTGAGAGACTATAAAAGACCGTTCATCGAAACGCGGAGTACTTTTTGATTTGGTAAATTCAACCCACCTCTATCTTTTCTTTTCTTATCTCCGGAGAGTTTAGTTTTAATCAAAGTGTGGTTATAGTGAAATGGTTTAGTGTTTAGCAATAGGTAATGTAGAGCGTTTTCTTTATTTGTCTTTAAGGTAGATTGTTGGCTAAATGCTGCATTAGAATTTCATTAATTGTCAGGTATTTTTTTCTTGGCGAAAAAGCCGGTTGTGTCTTAACAAGGGATTTTGACCTTTATTGCGTTGTAAATGCTCATGGCATAGTTTAAATTTCATACCTGCTACGAATTTTGACCTTTATTGCTTCGCTATTTAAGAGTATTTTTCCGGTGAGCAGGGATTTATCGATTTGTGTCAATTTGTCAATGGATAATTTGCAGTGTTAAAATAAAATAATAATTTGTTCATTGTTTCTTTTTCTATTGTGTAATAAATCGATGAAGCGCTAATTACTGGATTATTGTAATTTTTTTGGTGAGCTAATTATTCTAGGTGCGGTGTTTAGGTAATAATTTGTCTTTTGGAGAAATATTGAAGGTTTGCTACGTTACTTATCGCCACGAAATATTAAACCGAATTCACTAATAATACACGGAGATAAAGCGGCTTCCGGACAGCTTATATACAAAGGTTGCTTATTTCTTTCTTCTCTCATCTTTTCTCTTCACTTTCTTAGTACTTTTTTATTAATTAACAAAAGCATAGTTCCTGATAAAGGAAGCTACGCTACTAAATGCCGGTTAATTAATAAAAAAGGTACCCTACTCTAATTCTATCTCTACTATCCTATTTCCTTTTAAGTTTTTTCATTATTTTATTATTTTTGGGGTTTTTTTGTTTGATATAACCATAGGGTTATAGGGGATTTAGATTGTTAAATCTATTGTCTAAATTATCTGTTGATAATTTTAGTATTTTTGGGGATTTAAAACCAATTATATTTAATTGATTCCTTTTTCAAATATATTTAGGATACCACTTCATGGTTTTAAATTAATCAAGGGGGTAATTATTAGTTTACCAACTAAGCTTAACTTTGGCTACCTAATTTTAAGTTTCAGTTAACTTTCTGAATAAGTTAACCTTCTGTTAACTTATTTAGTTTTAATATTGTTATTTTTTCCACACAGGTGGATATAATTATCAGACTAAATGGTCTAGAACCTCGTTAAGGGTATATCGTTGGGGAATAATAGCATTCCTTCATTATTATCAGTCTTTTGGGCAATTTACGTAACCTCAGGGGTAGTAAAAGACGTCTTTTAACCACCATTTTTCTGTATTGCCAATATAAGTAGCTCACACACACATATGTTTCATTTTCATGCACTGGGAGTATTACCGATGACAAGTTAAGCCAACAGACCAGAAAAGTTTTGAAAGTTAGTCGATCCAAGTGGAAATCGAGTTCCTCAACATCAGAACGTCGGTGTATCTGCAACCCATAGAATTGAGAGACCTTATAGTGTACAAGGCTCCTTCCTGAATAAGAACCAAATGCACCACCACCTCGTTTGAACTTCTGAAGAGGCTCGATTACCTCCAGAACCAGCAGGACCATCCCTCAGCCTAGTCATCCGGTAACTTAAACCGAAACACAGCCGAGCTTACTTGTATTTATTTATGTACAGGTTACTTAAATTGCGAATATCATTTTTTTCATTTTTTATAACTATTTAATACCTAAGTTTTATAATTTTCTACATTTGGAACCTTCAGTTCAACTTTAACTATATTTTGTTATTTTCCAGAACCCTCAGTTCTGTATTTGTCAATTATTATTATCTTATACTTTTCTACATTTGGAACCTTCAGTTCAACATTAACTATATTTGTTTTTTTAAGAACCCTCAGTTCTGTATTTGTCATTGTTGTGGACAATAAAATCTAAATTGAATTTATCTGTTTTAATTTACCTGATATTCATTTGAATTTGAACTTATCGTATCTTATCTTGACAGTTGTCATAATATAGTTTTGTTTCCTATTTTGTTTTTCTCTGAAAAAGTATATTTTTTTAATATAGTCAAAACAGGTGGCGCCTTGTTCAAATTCAGATAATCATAAAAGTTCCAAAATAAATAACTGAGAATTCACAACCCTGAGTATAATAAATTTTACCATTTTCCTGTATGGAAAATTGTAAAATCTTAAATTGAGCTTAAATCACTATAAATCTGTCTTCCAAATCAGACAATTCCAGCTAAAGGCTTGCATTGGCTTTCAATGGGCCTTAACACCTTTTAGAAAGCAATGAAACTGCTGCAATCTGTATAGCGTTTAGGTATACATGAAATAAACTAGAATAAGAAATAAGAATTAGTAGAAAAGATGGCAAACTTTTATCTTTTTAGGTATACCTTATTTTATTTAATTTTGTTTGGAAATTGATAATGCGCATGCCCCAAATGATTTGTGTTTCAAATTTTCCGGCTTAAGTTTTTTTTAATGAATTTTGACAGTTTTACAAAGGATTCGGGAGTCTGAGTAATTTTTTGCAACAATTAAAATTGCCTGTTCAAGGTAACAAAATACTTTTTAACTGCAAGAAAAATGCTGTTTAACCACTAAAAACCTACTTTTGAACCATAAAAAACTACTTTTTAGTGAGTAAAATTTTACTTTCTAACCACTAAAATTAATAAAAACAAAAAGTACGTGTTCAGGGACTAAAAAGTAAGTTTTTTTAATGAATTTTGACAGTTTTATAAAGGATTC